>WOUH02000014.1:2176324-2187707 GCA_009936405.2 Stevia rebaudiana
ACAATGATGCATATCAAAAACACAATGATGCATATAAAAAACACAACGATGCATTTGGTTCAGTTCACTTTAAAAAACAAAAATTCAAAAAAAAAATTTCTTTTTTGACAAATTTTTTTTTGAAAGTAAAAAAGGAAAAAAAATTTCGAATTTTTATTTATTATTTTTTTTTTGCGAGCCGGACACAATTACCAATGTACCCCTCCTTCAAAAATTCCATCCTGCCACGTGTCGTTACCATAGCCCTCCTTACCCTACTCACCCTAAGGCTCCTCCCTATTTGAACCCAACCCTTTAATACATAATAATGTAGATTTCCATTTAAAAACCATATTTATAGTAGATCATGCAAATTTTCAGTTAAAAAAAATTATAGAAGATCAGGCTAATAGTTTATGTATACGAACTAAATTTATTGTGATGATGCAACATTTTCTTGTAAAAAAGAAAACAAATTTTGGTTAAATGCATAATTATATTAAGTGTTTGAGTGTTTGACCAACAACATTAACAGTTATTCTAATGTTCTAATTTAAGATTAAAATAACATAAATTCAGGAGCAAATTAGAAGTTGATGCAGGAAAATGAATGAAAAAGGTTTATTATAATTTAACCTAATTATCTCATTCTTAATGTATTATTATAACAACAATCAATTTAAATCTTTCTGACTGAACCCATATAACAGCAGTTACAAATTTTCACAAAGATCAATAATTTACACATTCCAAGTGATTTATAAACTAAAACCTCAATATATACTCAACTATAATCACCATTCAACTGCCATTTTCAATAAATCTAAAAAATTGAATTTGAAATTAAGAAATACCTCAATAGCAGCAGTTCCACTATCCGCAATCGAAATCGGAAAAAGCGAAGAACCATAAGAATAATGCCATTTCATACTAAAATCACAGGTAACATCTGATCCATCAATGGTGACACTGGTGACACGTGGTATAACTTCCGATAATCCGACATTAAACCGGTAAATTGTGATATCTGAAAGAACAACATGCACTTTACCGATCACAGGGATATTAACAACACTATCGATTTTTGACAGTGGGGTTGGATTGATTTTAGAAATTGCTTTCGTTACGAGCAGATTCTTAACGAAATCGAGGCCGTTTTGGGTTATCAGCACCGAGATGAATGATTGATCGGCGACTGTAGGGTGTGGATGAATTAGAAGTAAAAGTATTGGGATTAGATGTGTGATTAGTGGTGACATGAAGAGTGATTGAAGAAATGCAACTCAAGAATCAAGATTTGAGCTTGAAGACGATGATGGTGGATCGATTATTTCATAACTTGTTTAAGTACGTTTTAACACAAGTTTTAAGTTTCGTGAGTGTGAGTTGTTTCAACTTTCAACATTTTGTTTGTAGTTTTAAATGTTAGATTTACAAACCAAACCTTGGACTATTAGAATGATAGTAATTGGAAGTTTGAAACTTTTGTTGTCAAGAAACACATGTCAACAAAGGTTTTTGAAGTTGGGCTTTAACGTGAGTTAGGTTCTTAACGAGTTAACGCGACTACTCGAGCGACTTCTCAATCTCTCGTAACGATGCGGAAAGGTTTGCATATCAACCGTATCATCTTCAAGACCATACCATTAACCTTTTGTTATTAGTAAATTTTACCACTTTTGTTTTTTTGTTTTGTCATGAAGCATGAATCTTTGTTATAAAGTTCTCGGAAGAATAATCTTGTAGATTTGTGAGTTGCCAAATCTAAATACTTTAGCTATAATGAATTCAAAAGTGATATAAAATATATGATGAAGATGTTCTCGATTTATTGTATTTTCTCTATAAAATTTAATCTTCAAGTCTTTCAGTTTCTTCAAACATCCTAGTAAAACAGTTTTGACGATCACACAAAATGTATGATGGAGCATGCGTGTTGAACTAATTGTTCAAAAAGTAATGTAAGTTAGAACGAAACAAATAAATTAAAGAACTAGTGGTCTAATTATGCAACATACAATGCATTTACGTTAACGTGCATTATGATTTTTAAATATTCCGACTTACTATTTTCTAGAATTTGCCTTATAGTTCACTGGATTTTTTTATTTAAATTAGTATTAATATTAATATTAATATTATTATTATTATTATTATTATTATTTTTACTACTTATTATTATACAAATGCTTCTATTAATTTACTAAAAATGTGCTTTTCATTTTTTTCTAATTTCTTTTATATCTTTTATTGTTTAATTTTTAAATAAAAATATCTTTATCTAAGTTTTAAAAAGTTTTTATTTATTTTTTGTTTTTTATTTTAGCAATCTTCTATTGTTGAGTTAAAAAAATATAACATATGTTATTTTTAAAATATATTTTTTTTCAAAACTTTTAAAAGTGTTTTTAATATCAAAATGATTTTTAATTTGAGACCCAAAGTTAAACAACAAAATATAAGAGAAAGCAACAAAAAGAAAATTTAAAATTGAATAATGTAAATTTTCAAATTGAGCGTCCGATAAGCACAAACAAATGGTACATTCAACATGACCTTGAGGATGTGTTATGTTATTAGATTAACTTAGTTTAGTTTATTGAACATTTAGGTAGCCTTTGATAGCGTAAATTTAAGACAGAATAACATAAATCATTATTTTGAAATAAAAAAGATGCGTGATAATAAATACACTATTTCATAAACAAAGTAATTCCCTACTCTATATTTATATTTGAATTAGAGTAAATTGCTAATTTGGTCTCAAATTATATGCTATGTTTGTCATTATGGTCCTTAAATTAAAAAAAAAAATGTCATTTGGGTCCTTAAATTAAACATTTGGCCATTTTGATCTCTTGTTTTGTAAAACGTTGCATATTTTATCAGTCCCTCTGACACCGTTCATATCTCCGGTTAACCCATCGTCCAACACCACCACCGTCTCACCGCCCAACACCACCACCATCGCCTAACACCGCCGCCATCTCACCTTCGCCACCACTGCCACCACAACACCATTGCCATGATTTGAAGGTCCCCAGATCTAGGGTTTAAAATCGCCACTGTCATTATGAAAATCAAGGTTCGGGGTGCTGATTTCTGCTTATTAATGTTGCATTCTGACAATTTAAGGTTTTACCACTATCAATTTATGTTTGATTGGGTTTTTTTCTTTTTGTTTTTACGATTCATTTGGGTGAGACGCAGTGAGAGAGAACAAAGAGAGGATGTGGTTAGATGATGGGGGGGTGGTGACATTGTTTCGTCGATGGTGTGGGGTTAGCTAGAAGACGAAGATGATGCAGGGTTGCCGTAAGTCAACGGTGGTGAGGTGAAGGATCTCGACAAAGAGAGGATGGTGATGGTGAATAGACGACGATGATGAAGGGGAGGGAAGGGATTGGGTTTTGAAAAAATCACATTAAGTTCTTCAAGGTATCAAAAAGTACACATAAGATGTTTCAGACGACAATGATGAAGGGGAGGGAGGGGATTGGGTTTTGAAAAAATTACACATTAAGATCTTCAAGGTATCAAAAAGTACACATAAGTCCTTACAGGGTTTCAGTCCCTCGTGGGATCTGCATGTGCGGAGGGGTTTAACGGTGGAGATATGAACTACATTAGACGGAGTGACGAAATATATAACATTTTACAAAACCAAGGATCAAATTGAGAAAAAAAATAATTTAAAGACCAAAACACAAACCTGACAATTGGTTTTTAAACTCAAGGCTTCGACTTTATGGTCCGAGTCATTTTTCTAAATAACAACAGTACAACAGCTATAGTAATATCCTTTAATATTAATTAAGAGTTCAAGTTTTTTTTTACAATAAAGACATACAATAACCTTGAGGATATTATCATTGCAAATTCGATATACCTTAAATAACCCAACCTAGATGAACCATTAACTTTTTTACAAATTTACCACACCATTAATGAACTCATAGAAGATAAATTTACAGAACTAAAATTAAAACCTAACAGTAGTTATTGTAATTATGTTGATCCTCACATCTCATTTGACATTTCTTTTTCTTCTTGCTTGATCACCTGTCAAGTTTGCACAATCAAATGATCACTAACACAAATATGCCACAACTAAAGGTGTTTTAACATATACCTTGCAATACTCCTTAGTGTAACCATAACGCGGTAATTTTTTTCGCCTCGAGACACTTGTAGTCTTGACCCTATTCCGAGTGGGCTTAGAGTAAGGTTTATCAGTTGTTTTTGAGAAAGAAACGTTATCGAAATGCATTGAAACTTCATTTGATCCACAACTTTCCTTCTCTTCGCCTGCTAAATCTGATATCACTCGACTTGTTACCATTTGTTTTGGACTCACGTTTAATTGCTCAAACCGTTTGCTTATATCCCCAAAAGAAGCATCATGTTGTCGGGTTGCCATCCATCTCTCGAGCCAACTCCAACTCATGTTTGCTTCTGTTTCGTTCCCCGATCTCACACTTTGTTTCTTCTTTGAGCAAATCCTTAGCTATATAAACAAGATACATAACTATTGTTAATTAATAATCAAATGTAATAAAACAGACTACAACAAGATAGATCTCAAAACATCCTTTTACCTTGAAAATGTGTTTTCAAACGGTTATTGTGATATTTGAAACTCGAACGTTACCTGTTGTGAGAAAGCATAGGCGAGTGCCCTTTCACGCCTTGTAGACGCCTCTAGTCTATTTTGAATCCGCATTTTTGATATGTTGCTACTCACGGTGCTATCATCCCAATCTTTTGGCTAAAACAAAATATTATCCGTTAAAAGTAGTAATTTAAACTCATTTATAGATAACAAAGTGTACGAATTTGTTTGGGACGCATTATAGCTTATACGTGCTAAATCAAATTAGTTAGCGGGTAATAAATTGGGCCCAACTTCAAATTGGGCAAAACTTTTTATCCATCTAGAATCACGAGGCCCTTAAAAAAAAAAAAAAAAAAAAAAAAAAAAAAAAAAAAAAACCATAATGGGCCTGATTGTGAAAAAAAAAAACTAATGGACTCTCGGATCCAAACACGCTATTTTGACTTTGACGGATTTTCCTCAAATTGCATTTTCTGAAGACTCTATTTTTATTGTTAAAACGTGTAAATCGCGTTTTCTTTATTTTTAATTCCCACCCTTAAGTACTAATTAATATTTAATTATTTATGTTGTGATTTAACAGTAGGATACATTGTCACTAAAAAAAAAAGTAATAACTAGCAGTTTACTTGCAATTCCAAGTTTCCAACACAACCGGTCTAAACTCGGTAAATCTTTTTATCCAACATTTTACTTTTTTTTTATTATAAAAAAAAGATTAATTTTGTAATCATTATCAAAACATAATTATTTATAACCAATCTGAAAAACCAAATAAAAATATGTTTGTAAGCAATTTATCCCCTGAAAAATGACTTCTGACCGTGACCGGACCGGTTACTCAACCGACTCATCTTGCCAACTCTACATAGATAGATAAAAGTTTGTTTCTCTAAATATATTTGTGACTGTGTGTACTTGTACCTTTAGCTTTGATGTTTGTACTCTTGCGCCTTTGTGATGCTGCATACGGTGAGTAAAACTTTCGCTACCATCTTCAACCTCCATCACCGAGTTTCCAATTTGCACTTCTATTGATGTTGCTATCGACTCTAGATCCCTATCAACGTTATCCACTTTTTCAAGTCTTTTAGTTTGACATCTCACCTTAAAAAATAAATAAAAATTATAAGTTTTTAATACATTAAATCAGTGACAGAACCAACACCTTTTATTTAGATTCATCATAAAGTTTTCATTATGTATCGACTCCAATTAAGAGTCAAACACATGTTTTTTAAAGAAAAACATAAATCATATTCAAGAATTAGACTAGTTTAAAGAGCAAGAAAACATAAAGTGAGTGTGAAATGACCAAAAAATTTCTAAATGCTGACTGAATGACAACTGCAGCTTCGTTTTCGAAGGTCAATCTGGTCTTTTCATCAGCTTCTACAGTCTCATTCGAGTTTTCAGAAACGGGTTGTGTGACAGTGGCCTCAGAACCCTTGACAGATGTCAAATCGTCATCATCGATTCTTGAACTAAAAACAGTTGCTTTTGATGTTCTAGCAGAATTAGAATAATCTTGATCAAGCAAAACCGAATTCACGGATGCTTTTGAGATTCTTCTTGATGCTAAATCTTCTTCCGCTAAAACCGAACTGAATTCATCACCACAAAGATATGATCTTACAGAAGCCCATCTCTTTCTTTCAACTGCATGGTTTCTCATCACCTAATTTAACAACAATACAAAATATAATGTAAATAAAATGACGAGATCAAGTATAAAATTAAAAAATGAACACTTACATTGGTGTCATGTGTGGTTCCAAAAGATCGATGTTTAGAGAATGCATTTCTCACAAGTTCTCCAGTGATACCCATCTCTATAATTGATCAAATTCTATCAGGTTGTTTAAGTTATATCATAAAATAAAAGTTAACACAAAGATGCCCCATATGCTTGTTGTACAAAAGAACAATAATGCATGGTCCACTTGTGTTGAATCTCACTTTTGAAAGTAAATTCTGCAGGTTACTCACTTAAAGATCTTTATAATAATATAAATAACGTGTTGCTGGCATAACCATAACTTATTAATAGGTAAACTTATTACTTATTGATCGGGTAATCATACTAGCTAGCAATTCGACACTTGTTATATATAATTAAAAAACTTTATCCTACAAAAAAAAAAACAAATTCCGATCATGGTTAGCGGACCCGGTGATTACTTGGTAGACACTCAAAAACCATCGCGCTCGATCTTTAGGAATACAACTCGAAACAAGCTGAGCTTGAGCATTGACGAGCTTTGGCTCGGTTCGACTAGTTTACACAACTAATGATACATTTTGGATTCGGAAAGCATCAAATTTGATTTTTAAGATTTATTTTCAAGAATCTTAAGTGAATTATTTTGGGGTGTTCGGGATTGTTGAATAAAACGTTTACATGCTTATTGTATTTTACTCATGTTGGTGGTGATTGTTCTTTTAAAATAAATGTTTCAAATGATTTGTTTAAAGTAATTGCGGATTATAATTAGCGGTAGAGGGTTATCATAAAGTTTTTCTTCTCTATCAACTACAACTAGATATCGAACACATCTTTTTTTTAATAGAAAAAATAGATTTTATACAAAATTTTGACAATTTCAACGACAGATGGTCTACGGATCCTCTTGACCCTCTTGTTTTCACCTGGTTTAAACTTATTTTATAAAACAATTAATAGATGCATAATTTAATTAGCAAACTCTAACACATGATTAATGTTAATTAAAAAAATGTAAATAATAGCCTGGATTAGGTAAGGGTTAGGGAACTTTAGAGCTGGAAATGTTGAACTTTAGATCAAGGAAGTGATGACTAGAACTGGAAAGTAAAGGGTATATAAGAGTTATCAAGTACTTTTCTTTTTTACATTTTATTTTTTTATTTATATTTTTTTTATATATGGTGGTGCTTTTGAGCACATGGATAGTAGCAGATTGGATTTCATAAAGTTTTCTTGCTAGTAGGGTTATGTCTATTCCATAATTTCCTTTTTGATGCAAGTGCATTTTAGTTTTGGCCCCTCTACAACCTACTATCATGTAGGAATGTTTATAATTTCTTTTTTTATTGAGGATTCAATTCTAGACCATGAGACAACAATGGAAGATATTTTACTAAATGTTTATGCGAAAGATGCTATATGATTAAATCCGTATTTGATCTCCGACGAATCACCAATGTATATATCAAATTTTAGAAAGTACTAGGTTTTAAGTGTTATCCACAATATTTTGAACAATGGGGAACAATTTACATACATTTGAAAGATAAAGTTCAAACGAGATACGAGAGTTGTTGGGAGTTAAAGATTTCGCTTGTACAAATCATAATAAGCGTCAAGAAGAGAGTTGATTAATAAGGGAGCTGATTGTTAAAAAAAAAACTTTAACTTGGTTAGAAAAAAGTGACATTAAAGAAATAGTGGAGTCACCAAAATTAGGCAAATAAATGACAATAAACATGTGGTTGAACATGTTCTTTTAGTTACTTTTTGTTTGAGTTTAAACATGATGGCCCAAAGGATCGATAAACAATAAGGTAATTGAAATCAAGATTATATAAACAACAACATTATACAATGAACGATATTAACGGATGATTACAAATCAAGTCTGGCGACCCTGTTTATAGTCAACGGAGCACCACCGGTGAATCGTTGTGTCGATTCACGAATGAAAGTACGCTTTCCAGTATTTTGTTTTATTAGTTACAATATTAGCTCAAACTTTCTACCAATTACATTAAGGGCACTAATTATACTAACTGAATTCTAATAGATATTTCACTAAATTAAGAACTTATTGAATGATCGGGATTAACCCAACAACAGATGCTCGTTTATTTCAATTTTTAAATTTGTATTTGTAATGCAATTAATTTTTCACCAATTATGGGAGCAAGATAAAAGACAAAAATCTTCATTATACGGGAAACATTTGTAAAAAATTCTATTTAAACTTTTTCTTCATAATAAACTAGCGACTAAGTTCAACTAAATATTTAAGTTAATCTAAATAGCTAAATGTCTATAATATATCAAATATTTGAAAATTAAAATATATTTAATCCCATGGCCCGGTCTGGTTTTATATGGACGGTTTTCGGCATAAACCGTAAACCAAACCGTTAACTATGGTTTGAAATATGTGAGACCGATCGAAAGCAACAATAAAAAACCGACCATGACACCAAACCGATGATCGGTTTGGACGGTTTCGCCGTTTCAAACCGAACCATGAACACCTCTAGTTCTATCAATAATTATACTTTTATATTACATACACTTTTATTTATTGTTATTAAATTAATACATGTAATGCGTGATACTAATTAATCCGATACATCAGACTCATGCAATTTCATAAACTCTCGATCAACAGCTTTCTTCAAGAAACTATCTTCATCCAAAATCATTTGAACAGGCAAGAAGCCAAGATCATTTGCCATAGCAAGCATCATCCTCTTCGTCTCAGCTTTGAATTCTTCCAAATCAACCGCTCCATTTGAATCGCGATCAAACTGCACAAACAACGAATCATACACATGAGCCAGCTCTACCGGGTCGGGTTTCACATCAATCCCAAAATGGGTTTCAATCATTCTTAGCGACTGTAGTTCTTTCAACATCTCTGAATATGAGAGGAGACCATCATGGTTTGTATCCAAGTAAGCGAACCGGTCTTGAACCGAACCGTTAAACGCTTCATCGTCTTCAATAAAGCCGAGAATGATGGATCCGTCTAATAACTCCACACTCATTTTTTTCTATGTTTCTTTTAAGATTTGTTTGTATTGATTTGTGATTATGGGTTAAGAAATATATATAAATAGATCTTTTAAGGGTATATTCGTAATGGTTTCATGGTGCTTTAGTTATTGCGTGCGTTCAAACAACGCGGGTCACTCTTGTGGTTTTTGACATATTATTTTATTCGGTTTATTGTTGATGGATTTGTAATCACTAATCACTAATCAGTTAGCACCCGTCGTCTCATACCTTCTGACCCCGGCAAGGCACAATGCAATAAAGTAATTATAAACAAAAGAAAATAACTTTGTAGAATAATAATTAATTTAGAACACATTTTAGACGCGTCCAATCATATAATGATAGATAAAGAGTAATTTAATAGTTGGTTGGTTGGTTGGATTTCTTGAGTTAATAACATGAAAATTAATTAAAGGATCGTTGCAAACTCACTTTCAACGAGGTATACATTTTCTACAACAAGTCTATGATAACCCTGAGTCGGTGGTTTCAATACGCTCCGAAACCTAAAACGGTTTGGATTCATTTATGTTTGTATCCGCAAATAATCGAGTTCGTGTTATCTAATTGCATTGTTTATGTTATTATACAATTTACGTTTATGTATCAATCAAAGTTCGGTTGTCGGTTGCACGTTTTACTGTTTTTTGAATCGGTTTCGGTACGCGGTTTGTTCCCGATTTTTACCAACTGTTGAATTTTATAGAGTTTGTACTTAGAGAGTTAAAGTTTAATTCTGATTATTAGGACCATTATTTGATTTTTTTTTCTTCTTAAAAGTGTTAAGTCTGTTTTAGGTTATTTTGTCAATTTTGTATTTTTATTTTATATTTTTTAATGACCAAAAATACAAAATTATAGTATTTCAATTCCAAACATTCTTAAACTTATTTTCCAATTGTTTTTTACCACTTAAATTTTTTTGTAATATTTCATTGAGTTTTCTCCAATTAAAATATTTTTTTCATATTAAATCTATTATTAATAGTTTAAATTTGGGACAACTATTTGAACACTTCAAAAAATTATGAATATTTTATGAAACCTTATTTATGACATTCTAAGACTTCTAGAAATTTAATAGAGTTTTATAAAAATCTTTTCTCAGATTTTCCATATTTTGCTTGTATTAATGGTTGATTTTTATAAAATGTAGTTACACAACTCTAAAATCATGAAATTTTTTCTTATGTAATATTTCACATAAGAAAATTTTTATTTTAAGACTTATGTAAAATTTTTACGGTTGTCCAAATTCATTACCTTGAATTTTCTATTTGAAGACTTACGCAAAAGTTTTAGAATATTTTGAAAAGCATAAGTACATTTTGCTATTCTTCTAGTTTTGTAAGTATTTTACTAAAACGTACTTTTCTAGAAAAATACTTACGAGTTCAAGTTAAGCCATTTTATCCAATTCTTCCAGATTTCTTACAACCGGAAACATATAAAAGTTTTGGTCCTAATTTCTTAACCATCTTGGTTAACCACTTAGGTTCATTTTGACAATTTGAAGTTGTCGTTTTACTGCTTTAACTAGTTCTTACCATTTTCACATTGTTCTCCCATTTTTGGGTATTTTGCACACATAAGCAAATATTTTATGATTTTCTCTTGTTCCTACACGAGAGTAACATATGTAGGTGTTTTAGTCTATAAATTTAAGTTTACAACTTTTACACACCAACTTTTCATTTACAACTTATGAAGATGTTTTCTTTTGTTTTTAACAAGTATAAGTAAGTTTATATATAAGAAAAGATGAACGTTAGAGGTTATACCCACTCCAAGAATGATGGTTAGAAAATAGCTTGAGAAAGACAACTCTCGGATAATGATGAAAAGATGAACTCCAAACCCTTGAATCTCCAAGGTAAACCAAGAACACTTGAAGAAAAATTTCTGTTACTACATATTCTTGATGGTCTTGAAGAGATAACCGAGAAAAAGAAATTTTGTGGTGTTGTGTGGTGGTTCAAGGAAGAAAATCAAAAGAGAGGAGAGGGGAGGCCGGG
>WOUH02000014.1:2194131-2216105 GCA_009936405.2 Stevia rebaudiana
TTTCTGGATTCTCGTTGCCGGATAAAATGCCGACCATCTTTACCTCAAAAATTAACTTCAAAATACAATATTTGATAATGCTAATTGCAAAGATGGTTGGCAATTTAACATGTAACACAACTACGGGCTGGCTCAGACTACACCATTCCGGCTCTTCTTGGCTCCTGGTTCAGGCGAAGGTGGAACCGATGGGTTCACCACTGACCATGACTCGTTGGAGCTAAATGACAGACCCGTTGCATCATCTGGGCTCCCGGATATGGATCCGAACTTCCGTTTATGCCGACTCAAGTTTCTTTTACATGTTACCTTCTTGATTTCCCTCCAACACTTATCCACCGTCTCCTGTTTAAAAAACAAAACAAAATGTTAATAAAAAAAGCACTTCTGATTAAAAAAAAAGTCAATTGATTCTTTTGACTTGTTCAATGTTTGGTAAAAAAAAAAGTCAAATTGTTGACCTTGTTGGTACCAAGAATGTCCAGTAGTTTAGATTGGAATTCGGTTCCAATACTTGGTTCAACAATGTTGATTACATGCACCATTGTTGCTGTTGCTATCACTGATGGAAGATAAGACCTAAATCTACCATCTGCATTTGAACATAATTACATAAATTCATATATTTAGTCTAAAATTGCCAATCTGTATAGGACGACGAACACTTAAATATACTTAAAACCGGTCTCGACTTGTTGGTTGGACCGGTTAGACTGAGAACTAGCCACAAAACCGGTTCAGTTGAGTGTGATTGTTTAAGTAAAATGACTAAAATGGACTTGTTTGACCTAAAATTTACAAAAATAGACATGAAAACTATAGGTTAAAAAATTGCTGTCTAATTTAGCATATTCGAAGTGCAGTTATTTGATTGGGTGTTGACAAGACTTTTAGTCGGCGCTTTTTTGCTTTTAATTTGCGGATTTTCATGTCTACTTTGATAAGTTTTGGGTCAAATAAGTACAGTTTGGTAATTTTCCCAATTGTTTAAGGCTTTATATTTTATTACAAGAAAAGTTTATTCCAAAAGATAAATAAGTTTTGTTGTAACTTGTTTAAATTGGTTATACGTATATAATTTATAAATTTTAAATTATTTATGACGTTTTCCTGTTGTTTAAACAAGTTGGACTGGTTCAACCAGCTAAGAGCATTCACATTAGCATCTCCATATTCTTCTTTATAATTCATTAAAAATCACTACTTTTTCTCTCTCTTATTCAATTAAATAATAATATTTTTTTACCTTTTCACTACTTTTTCTCTCTCCTATTCAATTAAATAATAATACTTTTTTACCTTTTTCACTACTTTTTATCTCTCCAATTTACTTTAATGAACACTGTTTCTCTATATTTACTAGTTTCACCAGTTTCTATATATCTCTTCACTCACAATCATTTACAACCAATCTTTATAATATAAATATTATAAAGAACACAATGACGTAAGTGTAGTGTGAATGCTCTAACTAGTGAATGGATAATATCTGGATTGGTTGTAAAAGCACTATTAAATATTAATTAATTAATGATGAGTTAACAAGTTATATACCGGGAAGTAAGCATAGCAAGAGACACTCGCATCTCTTGATGAATTCAGAAGATAAATAAGATTTCAATCCAAATCTTTTTGTGATGTAATCGAAAAACGAGATTGGAGTCACCGGATTCATCTTCCATTGAAGAGTAGACAGTATCAAAATCTCCATTTTTTGAACTGTTTTCGCTTCGAAAACGTATTTGCTTCCATCAATCTTGAATCCAAACAAAACAACTTTAGAAATTCATAAATCAAACAGATTAAAAACCAGTAATTGAGACTTAATTAAGAGACGTACTTGAAGATCTAGAAGAAGTGGGACATAAGTTTCTTCAACTTTAGCAGCAATCGAGAGACAAGCAACAGCAGCAAGTTGGGTCATCCATGGTTTCTTCTCGGTCTGTAACTCTTCGAATTTGTCAAGAAACCGATCGAGATAGTTGACCGCCAGCACGGCGGTCAAAGCCGTGAACGAGTAATGCGAAACGACTGTCAAAATCCACTCCGCCGCGTCACGGCGGTGGTTGCCGGAGCTGCCATTGTTAGGCAGGTGTTGTTGCGATTCTTTGGAGATTAAAGATAATAGTTCTTTATGTTCCCAGAATGGATCTTCTGAGACTAACTTCTCTTGAGGGTGAATATCATTATTAATATTATTGTTATTGTTGTTATCATCAACATCAACACAACTGTAGGTGTCTAGTGGTTCTTCTTCATCCTGCCATTGATGGCTCTCTTCGCAGTGAAGTGAGTTTAAAAGGGTCATCATGTTGTAGGAGATGAAGAGATTTAGGGTTTGAATTTTGTTGCAGAGATGGAGATAAACATAAACTCCATCTTTTTACAGGTTGGTTGGAGAGAGGGAGGAAGAAGAAAGAGTGTAGTGAAGTAGTGACTACTGAGTGAGCGGTTTGTGCTTTTATTTAGTAGATATATACATTCTTTTTAATAGGTTTTTAAAATAGTTTTATACGAAATATAGTGAAATAGATTCGTTTATCCACACAAAGTACAAAGGGTTCTAAATCAAAATCTAAGATGCTCACCTTATTTATTGAGTTAACTAGTTAATGCATTTCTCGCGTTACGCTATGGAGAAAGGTTCAATGGGAAATCATAAAAGAAGAGGGAACTAGGGAACACCTGTGGGTCGTTGTTTTTTTTTGTGCTGTATTATTTATTTTTGTATTGGATTATTTTTTTGTACTGAATTATTTTTTTTTGTAATAGATTATTTTTTTTTGTACTGGATTATTTTTTTTGTACTGGACTTTTTTTTGTACTGGATTAATTTTTTTTACACTTGATTATTTTTTTTGTAGTGGATTATTTTTTTGTACTGGATTATTTTTTTGTACTAAAGATGAACGGTTACAAGTGTTCCCCAGTTCCCCTTTTTTTATGGATCCCCAATGAACCTTCCTATACGCTATAGTGGCTCAATCTCGAATATTGAAACACATTGGTACCTTAGAAAAACAAACGTTCAAAACCTAAAAGTATAGCAAAAAAACAAGCGATTTTACATGAAATTTAAAAGTGACGCAAACACAATTAATGACGTAAAACTAAAATATTAAAAAGAAACAAAACAAAGAAACTAGAAAGAGAAACCCTTTAAAAGCTAAAATATTAAAGAAAAAAAATATATATATATAGACATGATATCGAAACCGAAAAAAAAAGCGAGCATGAAAAGTTGCTAGTTTGAAATTGCATCCGTCTAAGTATGCATCTAACACACAAACCCTGATAGATCGATGTTTAAAGTCACCCGAGGTTTTGGCGGTTAAATTTTTTCCTTAAAAATTGTTTGTGAACGTTAGTGGTTCGAGGCTCGGGTTACTGTTAAAGCTCAAAAGAAGGGGTGAAAGCTAGTGACCCGTTGAACCCTCCTCTGAACCCTCTCAAATCGTGCCCACGTTAGAAGCCTCACATCATTCAACCTAATGAGGATAATAACACATATATGAAGAGTTAGATAGAGTTTATTAGTTTTAAATATCTTAAGTTAAAACCAAATTAAAAATCTTAGTAGTATTTTTTGAGATCTCATATTGGTCGTTCGAAACGTGAATTTATGCCTATACAAAAGTATTGTACATAACTGTTGGTATATTATGTGAAAGTTCGAGAAATAGTAATTAATACAAACTATTACTTGTGACTCGATATCCACGTGAGGAAAATTATAACACTCAAGGTGAGTGAATTTTGTAAAATCCAAAATCCGACTACTTTTCGGTGATGACAATTGTCAATGGTAAATTTCTATGGAATAATAATAAAATATCTCATCTTGCTTTATTGGTATATTCAACACGACTTTATACAAAATACTAATAGATAAATTAAAATAACGTGACTTCTTTAGTAAAGGCATACATGTTTCTTTCATTATTTTTAATATATAACAAAAGAAAGAGAAATATTCGAAAAGGAAAAGGAAATATGATTAAGAAAAGCATGAAAAAAGTTAACCTCTATAAGAATATGATTTTTATCTACTAACTTTGGGTTCAAATCCATCAATATGAGACTAATCCTACTTACGTAGACATTTCACCTCTTAAATACGAGATCATAAGTTACATCACGACAATTTGGTATAATCTAAAAGATAGAGTAAATTGTTGTTTGTGTCTTTGTGGTTAATTCATCTGAGTACAAAGGTTACATTTTCATCTATTATAGGTGTGTTGTTTACATTTTGTATCCATTTGAATCCAAATCACTAACATAGTTAGATTTCTCTGTTAAATTTTATTAAAAAGACCAAAATGTCCCTAAGGACTCAAATGGTTATTTCAATATAATCTCATAATGTAATTTAAAAACTCAACGGACTGAATAACTAATTTACTCAAGAAACTCTTTTTGTTTGTTGACCAATTTTGACCAGTTGAGTGTGATTGACCAGAGTTGACCAGAACCCCCGAGCCCTGACTTCAGCCAAAACCCATCTCCTTTCAACTCCACAACCACCATCATTAATCAACATCATCAGTACCACCACCAGCCGCCATCACCGACCAGCAGGTGGTGTCTCCGCCGCTGGCGCTACCACCACCACCATTTCAAACCCAAACTATCACCACTTCTAGATCTGTCATAAATAATTGCTAAAACTCATAGATCCATATCAAAATTCCTTCAAGAAATCAACATGCAGCTAGATCGAATAAAGGGTTACACATAAGAATGGTGGCTTACCTCACTGAGTCGGAATCAGTACTGCTAGACCACCACCGCAACCAACAGCCATCGTTAGTCTAGGGTTGTCGCATGTTTCTCTCTATATATGCAATGATTAAATGATAAAAGATTTAAGTGTTTATTATGTAAATCCGTGTAATATACAGGTTTCAAGTTAATAATATATATAACTGTTTGATATACTTAAATGCATATAGCTCTCAAGAGAATAGTTTATGTTATTCTCTATACTAGTATAAAAGATCGATAGAAGTTATTATGACATGATTTCTGAATCTATTAAGCTCAAAAATATTAAAGTTGTAACACATCCTCTAGTTGATAACATCTGTTTTTTTCTTTCTTTTTTTCTCGTAATTTGTTTTTTAAATTATAACGTGACCAGCATCTTTTATGAGAAAAGGAACGGGAACATTAATTTATTTTGGTTTGTGTTGTGGTCCATCTATTTTGATATAAACTGTAAAAGTGTCTGACTAGCTATTTTCACCCTTCGGATTGCGACCAATCTGACTCACTGTCCTCACTCTTCAATATTGTTCAGTTACTGACTGTAAAAATCTTTTTGAATGTGTATGTATATGTATACATTCTTGTTACGAACATAAACGATATTTAATTTAAGACAAGTAGACAACCACTCCCTAATGTAATCCTTCATTTATTCTATAAAGTGGCCGGTTTGAATGCTTGATAACTTTCTTCCAGAGATGAGAGAACATAATGTTTGCGTGAACTTGCTTTGTTTATTGATTGACTATACTTGTGAACAAAAGACTCTATCTAGAGACTTATTAACGCAATCATAAACTTACTCATACTTCTTAGAGATAATACAAGCGACTGAACCCGCTACCTACACTCTCGTTGGGTTCTAACCGAGTTTTCTCAATCTCTCTCTCTTAACTCTAAAAACTAGATATCATGGGATATTCAATCGTAGCATACAAACTAAAGTTATAATTTTCCTATCAAGTATCAAGGTTGTTATTGTCTTCACAACCTGCCTCTTGGCTGGTTAATCATAAGTTGTGGTTACTTAAAAACCATATATATATATAGTGTTTTGTATTTGTTATTAATAAATGATGTCTTAATATTATAACAATGATATTTTTAGACAATTTGTTATTTTCTTCTTATTTTCTAAAAATCCTCTACTCTTTAATAATCTAAAGAAAAATTTAGAAATTTCATCTAAAATAACAGTATCACATTGTCTAGATCTATAATGTAGACCAAAATTTAAATATTTAGTGATCACTCTTTACGTTTTTCTCGAAATTTTTTGTGAGTGTTTCTACAAGAATAAAGAGATACAAAATGGGATGTAGGAGTTAGACAAAGATAGATGTAGAGACGGGGAATGACATGTGAGGAGCCGTTTTTTTAAATGAATAAATCTTATAAATGAAATTAACGATGCTAATTCAATTACAAATGTAAAGACGCTTACAATAAAATGTCAGGTAAAATGCAAAAAGCTGCAACACAACCCCTTTTAAATAGCAAAACTGATCTTACAAAAGACAAAGCTTTGGGCCTTAGTGATTGAAAAATCATTATGCATGACTTTTTGAACCCCGTTCAAGAATTCCACAGCCCCGAAGTTAACACACAAAATATATTAAAAGCAAAATGGATAAATATGCGTTGATTATCTAAAAAACTTTCTCCTATATGCCCCGAAGTTAAAAAACTTTGCACCGCGAGAAATCTCTGAGTTCAAGAAGAAAGGATACTAAGATATGCACAAGCGTATTTTCTCATACCCACCCAAAGAAGAATTTGATTTTTTTTTAATTTTTTGGATGAAGATAAAAAAGGGGATATGAATTTTCTAATCAGTTATTTATGAAACTAGAAATTAAGACAGAGTGGATAAAATAAGATTAAAAGCTAGTAGAGTGAAGGCTAACATTGAAAATTTTCACCTATTTTCTTCCTTTTTAGATATCTAAAGTTGAAAATTGTCATTGTGTGAATAGCTTAGCTGTAGGGTAAGAACTTAGAAGAAAAGGTAAGTTGTACATTAGGCTATGTTTAGTTGTACTACCAAAGAATGGGTATGGCTAGATACTAGATAGGGTATGTAAATGTAACGGTGGTCAGTTTATGTAAGGAAATGGTGACTGTTTACTTTATGTGATCTCTTGCTTGCTTTATCTCAATTTTCCCGTCTACTTTTTTTTTCTTTATTATTTTCTTTCCGTTACAACCTTCTTTCGCTTTAAACAAAGTTTTCCTGTTTTATGGATTTTAAACATTAGGATTTATTTGTCCAATTGGTCATTTGGTTTGCAATTAAAATTCAAGAAAATGAGTCTTAGGCACACATGTATAAGAGTTCTTATATCAACCGGTAAGTGTTATAGTCTAGTACTTACATATAATAACAACACATCTAACACGATTCAATAGGCTACCGAGCTACCTATTAGTTAACTAAGACCTTTTGTAAAGGAAGGTGAATATAATGTAAGAAAGCATGTAGTTTGATGCAATAAAATTGGATACTTAAGTTGGCTTTAATAATATTCTACAATACGTGTAACAAGTAAATATATGGGTGAAGAAATCCACTTTCATTTGTGCTTCTGTGGTCTTATGTCTATTGTAATTCATAAAAGCCATCGGACTCAATTATGAAGAACACATGGCCGGAAATAATCAAATTTGGTTTCGATAGCATATCCGTATTAAACAAACATGTCTAAAACAAACCCACCTAATTAATAAATAAGTTAACTCTAACATATCTAAGATTTTTAATATATAAAACTTTTTAGTGGGATATAGTTTAATATTATATAGTTTAATATGTTAATTTGTTTAAGTTTTATGTTTTTTTTTAAGGTTTATATTCAAAATTTATAGATATGTATTTAGAAAGTGTTTTGATTTATAGTTTGATACTTTCAATTTTTACGAGTAAACTGGAATTTACGTTCATGTGCTTTGCTTAAGGTTTAACATTCGGTTGAATTTTCACTCCCAAAAGGCCAAAATTTCAACCCATGAGTCCCTATGCCCACAACATATATAATGTCTTTGCCTTTAAAATCTAATGGAGAAAATGAAACCATAGGGACTTAGGGGTCGAAATTACGACGGTGAAAACTTAACCTAATGTTTTAAGCAAATCAAATTATGCAAAATACAGTTTAAACTATTTTTTATTTTAATTTTCTATCTAAGTATTTATTTTGAGGAATTGAGATTCATTATCTTCTTAAAAATTTCACCATCATGTCATTTTCACCAATTTAATTTGTTATTTTCAAGAGTCTTTTTAGCCTAATGTTACATATGTATGTTCGGTATGTTATTTCTCCTCAAAAAGTTAACTACTCAAAATTATTTTTTCGAACTCTCTTCCTCATTAAATCCGTAGCAATAATCGATTGATATCAAATTTTGTCAAACAAAAATTAAAACTCTATTATAAATTAATTAAATAATATTAAGTTACAAGTTCAGAAAAATTCAATACATACACAATTTTAAAATATTATTTCAAATATTGATTTATGGGTCATGTTCACGTTCACATATTCAACTAGTCAACCCGACGCAGTTAACACCCTTGATGAAAATATAATATGTAAAAACGTTATGGTCAAGGTAAATGAATTTGATATGAATTAATATATGGGTCATGTTCACATTTACATATTCAACTAGTCAACCCGACATAGTGTAGTTAAGGTCGTTGATGAAAACATGTAAATATGTTATGGTCTTTGGTCCTAAAATCTTATTATAATTTATAAATAAGATTTTAAACACTCTGGATTCCACGGTTCTCTCGTACTTTTCACACATTACATGATCGAAGAACTTATGTATTTCTCAAACGATAATTTCATTACATGACTCTAATAGAGCATGGGTTTCCAACAAAACCGAAAATATTTACCACTTTCTCATTCATCCTCTGTGAAATTGACCCTTTTTTTCTCCCACTAACGGTTCGTGGCTATGGATCACCTTCTTAATCCTAGACTTCACACTTTCGCTTCTCCACTAGTCCTTCAACTTGACATCCATAAATGTACAAACCACTACGTACGTGTGCGGTATGTTGTTTACTCTATAATGCATGAAGCACCATCATCATACTCAAGGTATAACTTAACTCTTTTTCTGATTGACAAAAATATCTAACTTCAAATCAATCTACCCATGACCTAGTTCGATATCAACACCTCTCATTTAAGAGGCAATGACTACTAAATAAGCCACTCTCACGTTGTAATGAATATGAGATTATATTACATTTGGTAACCATGTGAAAAGGACCACACAAATAAAAAACATAATGGAAGATTAAAATTAACTTGATAATCCTAATTTTGTTTAACAAACCATAATCATTAAATACCTAGCAATTAAAGCAAAAAAATTGAATTTTTTACATTGAAATAGAAGGTAAGCGGGCAACAATTTGCGCCGCCAATCCTTTTTTGATACAAAAGCTAAGTCTTTTAAAAACCACATTTATAGATCTAGGGATCATAATATCGCTAGTGTTTAAAAACCACATCAAAGCAATTGTTTTCTAGTTTTTTTTATTCACAAAATGAAAGACTTAATAATCTCAGATCTCATCCTTTAAGTTACAATTCAAAGAACAAAAAATTGTTTGATATAAGTCTAATTATTACCACTCATATTATTCTTGATGAATTTGAGTTGAAAGTGTGTAGGTATTGATGGGAACACTACCAGTTGACCACTTATTACCATTTTCGGTTCTTTTGCGGAGTACAATCATTGTACAGTTTACAAAGCAAACCAAGTATCATCGTACTGTTTTCAACTTGTACCAATCGGATCAAAAGTTGTATCATAAATCATACAAGCAAGCACGCGACCCACGAAGTGTGTTTTTCTCCCCAAAAATCACAGTCCCAACATCCAAAATAATGGTTGCATGTCATATATATTATTATTATTTAAGTAAAGAGAGGAATTAAATTTATGAATTTATATGGAAAATGAAAAATAGGTCCTTGGTTGAGAAGTGAGGACACTTTAATGAATCTATTCACGTCGGCCAAAACCAAAAGAACAATATTGTTGCCTACAATATTCGACTCTTTTCACTCATCATAATATTAAATTGCTCTACTCATAACTTTGTTGTACGAACAAGCAAAAGTATGTGATGAACTAATAACCCCGACGAAATTTTCTAAACCGCCAGAACACACCACCGTTAATGATTGATTTGGAAGACAGTGAGTCACCGATGATTGGGAAGAGATATATTGGATTATTTGAATTTTTCAAAATGAATCAAACCTATACTTTAGGAGATGAATCATAAGATTTTATTAAAATTAAATTACCTAAAATAGTGAAATGGACGTTTACTAAAATGTCCTTTACATTAAATAAGGAATATAGTATTTAAATTATGTTTTTTTTTAGAACAGCAGTTGGTGCAACGGCCTATGACCGTTGCATTCAGAGGTGCAAGGACCGAGATCGAAACCCCGCCTCTAACACCCTGAGGTGTTTTTCGTCGGCATTAGGGTTCCCCTATGCTGCGATCGCAACGGAGGCTCACCACAACCCTCCTTACGGGCCAAGTTGATTTGAGTCAAAACTCGCCAACCAACTGTTCCACATAATATTTAAATTATGTGAAAGAAGATATTTAAATTGTGATTGGTTGAATAAAAATTAGAGCCAAGGAACTTCACACTACGTAGCTTCTTACATTTTTAAGAATCACATAAACCACATAATATTTTTAATTGCTTTAAATATGATACATAATAACTACTTACGTTTCTCTCTCTCTCACTCTTGGTAATAATTTTTATATACTTTGTATAAATGTATGATACGACTTTCATCATATTATTGGGGCTAAATAAGTATTAATGTAAATATTTTTAAATAAAGTAAGAGTACCTAGAATAATGACATTTGTACCATCACAACATACATTGAAATGGTAGGTTTATGACTTCAAAAAAAGCACTAAATATTTGTCTTTTAGGGCCAACTGCCTCCCAAACAGACCGGTCCAACACTCCTTTTTTACATTTCCAACCAATGCATAAAAAACCCAAATCAAGAAAACTTTTACTTATCACATAAACCCAAACACAAACATTAATACAAGTCAACAAACATCAATCTTTCAACTTCAATCATTTTCTTCCTAAATTGTTCCCATTTCAACAACTATTATCTACCACAATTGACAAAATATGTGTGAAATTTACCACCACAGGTTCGTTGGTGGACGGTGAATCAAACTCCATAATAGCGTGTAATGGTTCGAACCCATCGGTCATTAAATTTGGGTGGTCAAATGAGTAGTCAAAGTCAACTACTGCTCCGTTTGTAATGTTCTTTAATAAATCTTTCTGCATGTGAAGGGTATTTATGTCGAATGTAAGCGCGGATGCATTTTTGGTAGGAAAAATCGATCCATACACCATCGGTTCTTACAACAAACAGACATCTTGAGTTTTTAAACTGTGGATGTCGGTCAACCTTCAAGATTAAGAAATTCGGAAAACTGAATTTAAAAGTAATAATGATAAAAGAATAAAAAATTAATAAATGGGCCAAGATTTCAGAGGACAAAGACTTTAAGTGAATCAGACAGGTGAAGACTCAATGTCAATTTAATCAACAGCTTTATTTGGTGTTATTGGTGTCACCAATAAAGAATGTCATTGCAGATGTATATAAAATCAAATATGTCAATATAGTTATTTAAATTAATGGAGCAACATTATTGCTATTATTCACCTTTTAGCTAGCATACCCTTAATAGTTAAGGCATGGTTGTCAATGTAAATATAAAGTTAAAAGTTAAAAGTGGATTGAAATCATTAAATTGTGTAATGGGAGGTTATAATTATCTGATGTAACTATTTAATAAGCACTTCAAGAGAAGAAAAAGATACAATGGATGAGTTGGCATTTATGATAATATAAACTGAATTCTTGGCAATATGAATGAAAAAATAAATAAATAAATAAATAAAATGAGCTCAAGTATTAACTCTTTAGTAATGTGGTGTGATATTATAACCGTAAGCAGTTGAAAAAAAAGTAATAAAATTTTTTTTTAAACATTTACCATAATAGAATTGATGCCACAACCGACTTTATCTTCAGAGTGAGGATGATAAGCAAGAAGCTTTTCTACCACCATTTTCTCATCTGTTGATATAAGTTGTTGTCCATCCATATACCTAATAAAGAAAAAGACAATTAATTAGTGAATATAAGTTACATGATCATTAAAAATGTATGCATAATAAGTAGCTTAAATCATTTAATAATATACTACCAATTTTTACCATCTACATCTCCATACACAATCAGACACTCATGATCAGCAAGACATTGAAATGCTTTTAGTCTATAGTATCTGCTAATCATGTTAACCAAATTAAGTAGATAATTTTTTAGGCATCGCGCCATCTGATAAAACTACACGCGCATGTCCAATTTGTTACAAAGCCAAGGCTCATGTTGAAAATATTACTCAATACATGCGTTTGCTAGTTTTTAATCTTACAAGGGAATTAACAAAGATTTGGGCTTTCTAAAATTAGATAATTACTGAATAATGAATGTGACATTTCATATGGATGATAAATTATTGTACTTGAATGATTAAGGAATTTAGTAAAAATTGCAGTGAACAAATACACAATATGATTGACACAAACACTGCATTCATATATTTACAACCAAACTAAAATGATATTTTGAGGCCTATTTATAGCCGCTGTTAGGCGGTTGATTGGCGGTTAAATCACAGTTACTTGGCGTAAAAAACCAACTGCTATAACTACCATATCCATAGGTTTACTAACTGTCTTTTGACGCGTTATAAGACCCCTGCTAATTACATGATTTACAGGAATACTCAATTTAACCCAAAGATCCATTTCCCCTTTACACCATAATCTCGTTTACTTCCAACAGAAATAAAAACGTTTCAATGCTGTCTAATGATATTGAGAGTAGTTTCTACAGTAATGTTGAAATATGTATATGAGGAAGCAATTAAACGAATGTAAGGTGATCAAAATCATAAAATGGTATGACAGAAAATGAGATGTTGAACTTCTAAGTTCTAACATGTTTTTTAATCCATTTGGTTATGTCATTTAGAGTAAATTTTATGTTTAGAAAATACGCAGATGATGACTATTAACGAAAGGAATGATGAATTCATGGCTCATAATATGATTACATTTGAATTTGTATGTCTTATGTTAATATTTTTGGTTTTAACCTACATTGTTATTTGTTAATAAAAGGTTGATATGTTGATTTGAGGGATTCCACACAACTAATTGATTTTATATCTTAAATTCTAGATTAGTAGTTGCTTGGAAATGTGCTTTTAATTTAAGATGACATAATTGTGAAGCTACATGTCACCCACCTAACCTTATATATTGACACGACAACACGAACATGTTTTCTGATTATAAGAAAAGATTCCTTCTGCAAACACAAGTGGATTCTTGTTCCTAAATATTGTGTATCACACACACTAAACACACACACATGAAAGAAGTAAAGAGCACACGTGATTTAAAGTGGTTCGGTCGATGTGACATGCTTATGTTCAACTAGGGTTTATATTATTTAGGTACTCAAGAGATTACAAGTACAATAATATATATATATATATATAGGGTTTTTAAGCCCAATCCAAGAGTAGGAGGCCCATTATGGAACCATATTTATGTTTAATGTTAAGTGTGGACGCTTAGGGAGCCAGTCATAGTGTGGTTATGAAACACGTGTTGCGAAATATTAGGATCACAGTTATTGTGCAGAGTGGTAGACATGCGTTACGCGTATGCGAACATGCCATCCATGAGAATGGTTGGCCCTACATGAAAGCTGAGTTGTGAAAGATAAGACTTCATGAAAAAAAAAAGATTTTGTGAGAGATGAGAATGGGATTTTTGTGAAAGAAAATTTATGTTGATTTATAAAAGAAAAGAAAGTCATGGCATCAAACAAAAGTTCTGAGAAAAGAAAGCCATGGCACTTTTTCATTATATAATTGGAGTTATAAAAAATATCTGTGATTTTTATGATATAATGCTTTAGAACATTTTTTCCTGCTTACTATGTTATTTGAGCTTTCAGTGCAATTCATGATTGCAAAAGTCGCTAGGCGCTGCTAAGTCAGTCAGGTGTTACATCGAGCCGGATAACGAGTTATTCGGTTTATTTGGATCGAGTTGTTCGGAATTGAATTGTTTTTGGCTCTATTCGAAATCCTATACGATCCGAAACTCGATTCGTATTATCCGATTCTAATCTATCCTAAACACTCGAATAAACCGAAAAACCATAATTTGTGTATCCGAACAACCCGAATAAACGGGGTTTATTCGGGTTATTTGGATTGAATTTGAAAATCCGATCCGAATAAACATGAATATGCCAATCCGAAATCCGACTCAAACCGAATCGAAAATCATATCATCCGATCCCAATCTATCCGAACAATCCGAATCTGATTTCGAATCGATTTTTTAGAGTTTCGAATCTATTGTAAGAAGACTTATAGAAAAGAGGTATATTTGGTAAATGCATCTTGTTCAATGAGATATAGAACATATCCATAGTGCACATCAGCGTGACATGGGCTGATTATATAATACCTTAGTCCTATATTATGTTGCAATATTTACATAATCCTATTTTAATACACATGATATTGGAGCATATATATTAGATGTGCCAAACTTGTAACATATAATGTTAATTTGTGAACCCCAAAGTGGTTTTGTCAATTCGCTGGTAACAACTAACAAGCATGTAAACAATCATGCATTTATGTATGTTGCAAATAAATACTCAAAAGGAATAAAGGATAAATATATAATATCCGCTTGCTATTATATCAATCTAATTCCAACAATGCTTTATAATGACATGGATGAGAGAACACCTTATAAGTGGATTTTGCTAATGAACTCAAAAGCTCCACATATGAACATTACAAAATACATTGAAGAATTACTACTTGAAAAACTTGGTTAAAACAACTTCATATCAAACATATTGAATTATTATGTTGGCTCATTCAAGCTAAAATGGCTTCCAAAAAGTTATGATTCTTAGTGATTCGATAAGATCTTTTATATGTTTAGGGATACATAATATGAAGGTTGCCAAATGAAACCTCCCTCTAAAGGTTATAGTTGTAGACTTGTAGTCAAATCTTCATAACATACACACCAAATTACAAGACAAATCCATTTCATGCTCTCTTGATCTTATCCTTATCCCTAATACATATTCATCTAAACAACAAAAACTATCAAACAATCTAGCAATAAAGATACACAATTCAAATTTGTTCTAGACTCATGAAACCTAAAAAACTTAACAGGTTAAGTGTTCAACACTGGGGTAAATTGGCAAATTAGCTTGTAATAAACAAACCTTAGGGGATACTAATCAATATCATATTAAATTGTGAGAAACTGGATAAATAAGATGAAATATAGAAAATTATAAGATGAAACCTGTCGGAATGGAGGATATCTTTGATTAGCAGAGTGATAGGATCGATATCCAGTAGAATTTGAGCTTCTTTATCCTTCCATTTGCGATAATCAGGATCATTCTCCCATTTGGGGTCTTTTGGTGGACGTCGTTTTGGGATTAACAGCGAGGGTTTGTCATCGATTGTAGTGGTGGGAGGTGGTTTCCTAATCGGGCGGGGAGATTCGGCGGCGGTTGTGGTGTAGCAGGGTCTCCGTACAAGTGAACAGAAGGCAGCCGGAAGTGTTGTGTGGTGGCGGAGGTGGTGGTGGAGATGAGGGATGGCTTTGGATAGTAGCGGTGGTGCTGTCATGGTCGGGACCGGAGGAGCATCTGGTTTTAGCTATATGCTTCTTCTGCGGCCACACTTTCTTCACTCGCGAATCCTCGTTATAATAATAATAATAATAATAACAAATTACTTAATTTTCTAATTATAATTTATTAACTATTCAATTCATAAAAATCAGTTAATAATAGTAATAATAATAGGAGTAACTATTACACCGAAAATAAAACACTCGGTTCGAGCTAAACCAAACCTCTGATCAATATTTTAGTTTTCAACTAAATAATATTTTAAAGAGATTCATAACTATTTCATATCAAATGGTTTCATGTCAAATGGTTTGAAGTGATCAATTAGATCACAAGGGGTCATCTCATTTCCTAATATTCTTCACTGTCACGTCAGCGACACATTATCTCTTCTGATTCTTTCTCATTTTATGCGGTGTCGTCTCTCTTTTATCATTTTTCCACCTCATCATACATTTGAATATCCATCTAAAGATATGAGATACGCTAATTATCTTATGGCAGACGTGCAATTTTGAAGTGCTGTAAAACTTTGATAATCTTTTGCATCTTATTTCGTTTTAAAGTATTTGTAGTTAATTTCAATGTCCTCGACGATTTACAAAAACAATTATTTGAGCATACGAAATCTTTTTACAAATATTTCCGTGGTGTATGTTAGATTTCAGGTTTGCATCATCAATATTTTGGTCGATTAGATTGCCACATAGGCTCTCAAGCCCATTACACAACCCGTTTAATGTAGTCTAATAGGCAGACCGGTTTTACTTTTGGTTCGGGTACGAAACTTTTGTGTCTAAAATATAAATTACCTTTTCACGCCTACATCCGATTGCTATCAGTATTCAATGAACAAACATCCGGTAAATCTATGAGGGTTTGACGGACGAATCGTTTTACCCTGCCGCTGGCGACCGATGCAATTGATCTCAGTTGCAGATCGATGGGGACCAAAAGATCCTAACGAATTGCGTTCATTTTCAACGGAGAAAGTGGTTAACGAAGAAGCATATATTTACGGAGATACACTGATTCTTACAGAGTCGTGTTTCGGTTGCATTTTCCAGCACATCCTTCACATTGAGTCATTGACGGTTGGGTAACTGACATTATAAACGATGAAGAATCGATTGGTGTTTCCAAATACTGCACTAATCTTCAGAAGATTGTGCCAATTGGTGTTAATTCTACTCGTGTCATTTAGGACTTATTAGTTGTAAATTGCTACAAGTAAGAGCCTGGTATGCTATTTATGCATTCTAAATCGTCTTCATTGATATCATTTGTTTATTTATTTATAAAATAAGATCTTTCTTATTGTCTTCATACATGAATGCTATTCTATTTAATCTCATTCAAGCATCTTAAATAAAGTTCATGATGCTAGAAAGATCTTAACTTGTACAAGTTCATTTCCTGGTTAATTCACATGATTGTGCATAAACTGAAACTTCGTTCAAATATGTTATACGTATGAGAGGTGCATAAATGGTTCAAGTGGTTTATTCAAATAACAAGTTTGGTCTCTACTCTCTAGCGTTGAAAAGTCGCTAACTTAGTCCTAACATTTATAAAAAGGTTGCATTAATTATTCATGTGGTTTAATCAAATTGCAAATTTGTTGCATATAATTCTTTAGGCAGTAGCCTCCAATATTGACTTGCACGTTTAAATATGATTATCAATACATTTCGAATGGAAATTCACTTACAAGACCAAGATTGCAAATTTCTAGTTTTAATGATCAAACGTGTAATTTGGTCAAACACATAGAACATAACAAATTCATCCTTTTTTCTATTTGAAACTTAAAACAGAGGAAGTAAGAGGAAACTGAGAAAAAAATTCATACATGGTTTTAAATAAGATCAATCAAATCGAAAACAACGTACTAATAGAATAAAAGGTGAATCAAATGTTGTGTCTCCTCAAGTTGATCAGCAGCATATTTAAATCAGTGATAATATACCACAAAGATCTTTCTTAATATGGGGGTGGTGGATACACTCCAATGGACGGTGGTGGCGGGTACACTCCCGTTGATCCTGGTGCTTGTTGTGGTGGATAACCTTGCGGTTGAGGCGGATACCCGGCGGCAGATGGCGGGTATGATGTTTGTGGTGGATATGTGGCGGTTGATGGCGGGTATGATGTTTGTGGTGGATATGTGGCAGTTGATGGTTGATATGATGCAGTTGGAGGGTACGTGTTTAATCCCGGAAAAGGATTTGATCCGGTCGGAGGGTATGCAGGATTTGGAGGGTAAGATGGTAAAAGTGTTGCCATTGGATTTGAATTCGGAGGGTATGATGGGAAAGGAGAAGATGTGGGTAAACCAGGAGGAGGTGTTGGGTAAATAGATTGTGTGTTTGTGTAGGTTGCTGCTGGTGCACAGTAAGGGGCGGCTGGACCAGCGGGGTAAGGGGCGGGTGCGGGTCCTGGTGGTGGAACCGCCGGATAAGGGGTGGCTGCTGGTTGTGGCGTGGCGGGGTATGGGACGACGGTTGGTTGAGGCATGGCGGAATAAGGCGGGTTCGCTGGTGGTGCGGAAGGATTGTATGATTGGACGGTGGAAAGTGCTGCATTGGGAGTCGCGTATGCGGCGGAGGGTGGCGCGTATCTAGCATCGGAGGCGGTGGCGGAGGACACTGGTGCACCAACCATGGTGGTAGTTGATTTGTGAGGTGGTGGAGATGGAATTAGAGATATAAATAAGAGTGTTTATGATCTATAATTGAATGGTAGTTGACTATATGATGAGAGTTTTTTGATCTAAGTATCAATAATCAAGAACTGAGCATATGTAAAAAAAAAAAAGAATCAAGTTGGGTGTTTCATTCCACGGTTTGACTTGTTCTAACGTTTGACATTTTTATCGTGTTAGCATGTGGGTATTATTATCTTCAAACCATACATTATTGTTAAGTTAAAAAAGGTAATCAAGTTTCCATTAAAAGTCTAATTCAGAGCGTAAAATACTTCATATTTGAGAAAAACAAGAAAATATAATTTAGTGTATATATTTTAGTTTTGACTTAGAGGACCAGTAATGAAACTCTTAGAAACGCGAGTTACCTTTTTTTCAATTAATTTATTTATTTACTCATTTGCTAAATTATCTTAATAATTGTTTAAATCATATAGTAAATAATTTGGTTATGAAGTTAATGATAATAATACAAGGGCCAAGTTGGTTTCAGAATTATTACTTAGAAAAAAAAGTTAAGGATGATATGTTATTATCTTGTTATATAATTAGACATGCCTGTTAGTGTTTTTTTAGCATTGTATATTATCTTATCAACATTGGTATACCGTGTGACATTTTTTTAAACGAATAGATGGCCATCCGGTCTCAACATGACGAATATATCAGCCTTCCACCCAGCGAATCACTATAAACGTGACGACCACATCTCACCAATACAGGAGGAAACTCATTTTATGGGAAAACCCTTGGCTCACTCAAGAGCTTTTTTATGTTCTGAGTGAGACTCTAACTTGTAACCTCTCATTTGAGAATTACATAGGGTACCATTTGGACAAATATACGCCTTCTGTAAACTTATGTCATGTTTCTTAAAATTATAAACTACTATACATTGATTGAATGATTTGAAGATTTTAAATTTAATGAACTGGTTTGGTCTCCTGGACGGGTTTACTTTTGTTCACAAAGATTAATAACCACTGCTAACACTTTGATGTAAAGCGTATTAGAGTGCACATTAATTTTCCTGTCACGCCCCAATCACACCTCTTCTGCAATCGATCACTATGCTGCTTTGACTTTGTTTTTGTTATGGGTCTGTTTGATTCGGTATGGCTAAAACTAAACCCAAAATATCGGTTTTGTAGCTTTGCAGGTTTTTCGATTTTCTTTTTTGGCAAACTCAAATTCAACCTAAACCCGTTGGGTTTTTAGAAAATTATATCAAACCCGTCGGTTTTTATCTGGTTTAAGTAATTTCGGTTAGATTTTTTGATTTTTTTGGTTTAAGTCGACTCTTTTGGATTCGTGCACACCCCTAGTTTTGGTGATACGTAGAGATGGGGCTCTTTCCAAGGTACCGCCCCATTGGATCATCTTAGTCATTTCGCTAGTTTATATGTTGCCATATCAGATCCTTAGATTATGAGATTTCAACTTAAAGGAGCATGTATTAGATGAAAAAAAGGATCTCATAATGACATAAACTAACAAATAACAATATGATAGAAACATGTAGAAAGAACTGTAAAGCTCTATTGAAGTAGTAAGAGTGTCTTTTTTAAGCTAACTCAGTAACCTTTATATTATTATATAGTTGGGGACACAAGAAATTGTAAATTCAGTTTCGTTATTATTGTACTAAATCTTCACAAAGACCCAAGTACTGGTCACTAACTTACTATCATGACTCATCGATCTTTACCCATAGTGACGCCATTATGATTCATGAACTATTAGATTCATCTAGTCGTAATAATACGCAAAAAACTCTAACCTTAGATGACGACGTAGGTCCATATCATGCTTATTATTTGGGCTTAGGCTAAAGTTGGTTTAACCCAACAAGCCTATTTTGGCCCAATATGTTTTCTCTATATATAGAGAGCTAACCCTCCCTTCAAATGGTTCTTACCTTGCTCTCTCTCTAGATACATTCTCTATATCTAAACACCACTCTCTTTCTTCATGTTTCATATACATAAACATACATACTTACATTTATACAGACTTATGTAAACCGATACTGACGTGAGCGTCGGAGGGTGGTTCAGAGACTCCGGTCTCTGACCCCTTCTAACGCGTTCCTTTCGTGGTGTTGTTATAGGTTCGACTGGGAATGGCCGTACCTGGCTTACTCACTCTAGAAGCCCGAACCGACAACCGAAGCTTCAACATCGTAGACCGGCCGTCTACCCTGATGGTCCATCCCTGCTCTAGTCAATCCGACATCCCGAGGTACCCTATTCTACATTAGATTTATTGTTTTCTATAATATTGTTAAAAGTACGTACCAATTAATTAAGTTGTTGCTGAGTTCACATAATTGATTTATAATATTTGTCATATAGGTAAGTTGATGGCTGGATAAACTTCAGGGACCACTGGAGTCAAGTTTAGAAAGTAGAGAGTTGAATGTAGCAAGGAATAGAGTTGGAGTGCTAAAGTGAGAGACTCTCATTTACACAAAGGAAGCATGTTTAGAGACTTAAAATAGTTTGGATCATCTTCTCGCTATTATCATGAAGATGAAGAAAGTATTTAAATCAATATCGTCTTCTTCTTTACAATGTCTGTTAGATTAGATTTGGTGTGGTCAATCTTGTTATCGTTTTTGTCTTGTGAATCGCCTGAAGATGATTATTTTGTCATTAGCATTTGTTGGTTTGTAATCAGTGCAGTTTTATCTATTATGAAGTGAGTCATATACATCATCTTGGTTAATCACTAGTCTGGTGGTTCTGATTATCCATTATTTGTTGAGAGTATTTGTTGTATTTGACTCATATGCTAGTTTTGAGTTCCTAGATTTGGTTTGTATCAATTAACGGTTTAGTGTCTTGGTCTTAAATCAAGTTGTAATATAGAGATTAGTATTGTCAATTGAGATTTTTCTTGTTTGTATATAGATTTGTATTGTCTTTTGAGATTTTTCTTGTTTTTTACGAATACAACCCAATCTATCCTTATCGTCCCTATTATACTACTATTTATCTTCTTTTATTAAAAAATCCAAAACTTAACCTAGATCAAACATGGGGGCCTGGGGCCAACAAGTTATATATGAAATGGCATCATTCGTTGCACCAATGGTTCCTATTTATTCATGACAAACCGATAAGAAATCAGTTTATCCAGAAGTGATATATTGTTTGCCTAGAATATTCTTAAACCAAATTACCATCGATTATTTATCTTTTAAATACGTGTTTTTAAGATACTAAAATTCATAAATTTTAAACTATGAGCTCTTAAAATATGTATAAATAATTGAATAAACTAAGCTAGTGTTTAATGATCTATAATTCTCTCGTTCTGATCGTTATTAGTTTACTTTCATTTTTGCACATATTTTTAAATTTTTTAACATGATCATTTTTGCACGCTTTTTTAACCACATTTCGAATAGAAAATTATTTGAATTAACAATATTAGGGTGGAGGGAGTGGTACCCTCACCCACTAAACTACTCTCCCAAATTACCCAATTAAATTATGACATATTAAATGCTCAAACTACCTCTCAAGTACCCTCTATTAGTGGCAATGGTACCCTCTCACTATCCTCCAACTTTTTATTCCCAAGTACTACATTTTAAGCACAAGGTACAACTTAATGAGCTTGC
>WOUH02000014.1:2239664-2250394 GCA_009936405.2 Stevia rebaudiana
CCTCTTCTGTTTGAGAGTTTCCGCTATGAAAGGACATCTCGCGCTTTATGCTCGCCAACCATTTCCTCTTCCAACTACATGCTCTCGAGCACGAATAGATATTTGTGATAGCAGCAGCCCGGTTCGATCGAGAAAGGAAACCGCCCCTGGCTGAAAGAATAAGTAGATATCATAAATGAATGTATATACAACTAAACTGAATCTAATCTAAGAGTCTGATCAAACTTTTACAACAATAACTAGGGATTGAACATTTGATGCCAGTTCCGCATGTGTACCGTACCCCTATATTTGATTACAGTACCTACTTTTTAATTAATTTAATATTAGTACTTTTGATACTCGTACGAGTAGAATACCTTATGAAGATACGAGTACGGTACAATCCCCCATCCCTAATAACTATTTTTTGTATTATAAACCTAAGCCCAAAGACCATCGCATAGCTGGCCCAAACCCGAAAGCAATGCTCACAAAACTAACCACCAAAACAAGACATTAGCCTGAATTGAAATACTAGCAAAAGCTGTTTTTGTATTTTCCACTTTAATGTCATTTTGCGTAATATTTTTCCTCGTGTGAATTAAACCCGTCCAATCAGGGGTTGTCATGTGAGTGTCTTTATTTTTTTAGATTTTTATATATATGTAAACTAGCTTACAACCCGTGTATCACACGGGTTTACATAAACTTTTAAGATTAAAATGTTAAAAACGGTTTTCGCTACGGGTGAACTAAAACTATTAAGCATTGCAAATCTCAGGGTTAAAAAGAACAATTTACTCTTTTAAGAATATAAGATAAATAATTTATTAGATAATAACAAATTTAAATGATTTTAAAATATAAATATTTTTTAGTATTTAAGATAACATAAAAAATATATAAAATTAAAAAACGGTGGTATTGCAATGCAACATTATTTAGAATCAATTCTTAACTTTCTTTTGTCCATAAACCACTAATGGAAAACTATTAAGATTTGAAACTTAGGAGCGAAAACTGTTAAAACTTGAAATGTTAGGGACGAAATTTTTTAAGACTTAAAACGTTAGGGATGAAAATTGTTACGACTTAAAATATTAGGAACGATTTATTTTAATGGTGGACAGAAACTGTTAAATATTATAATTCTCAGGAATGAAAATCGTAATTTATTCTTTAAAATATAGATTAATACTGTATTGGATAATAATAATTTTAATTGATTTTTTTATTTTATATATATTTTAGACTTAAGATAAAAATATATATAAAAATTCAAATAATTATATTGTTGACATGTGACATTTATATTACTTTTTTATTAGAGATATATTAGTTTGATCTTTTACCATCAACCTCTAATAATGATTCTACAAAATACCATGTGTTCTTTTTTTATTTTTATTTTATTTTTTAAACTATTTATTTTAATTAGAACAAACATCTTCATATTTAGTTACACATGTTTATGTTAAAAGGTCATAGTTTTAAACTTGAATAATTAAAAAAGAAATCGTTACAACTTAATCAAAAGAGCAAAAATAGGACAAGATAATTTGTTAGAATCTATTTTATGAAAAGATTAATAAATTTGAACTATTGTTTCGCTATTATTTCAATTAAAATTTTGAATAAAATTTAAAATATAGTTCTAAAATTTTTCTAAGCGACTAAAGGATTCTAAAGAATTTGATTTGGCATCGTGTGAGTTTCAAATTATTCAGTTTAATTAGATGAAACTTACATATATGTAAAACACAAAATTTGGTTAGAGGCACCACACTATCCAATGCCATTAGCATTTATGGTATGCACCACAACAGACAAAAACCTCTGGATTAACCTGGAACAAATTTGCTCTAGACGAAATTTCAACTCATTACCTTTTATAAAGAAAATACACGAGGCTACCATTGGAACATTCGTCCTTTGTTAATTATATAAATTACATTAATCTACTCACAAACCCGTGTAATACACGGGTTATAACCTAATGTGTTCATACAGGATTAATTATATGAAAACCTAGTTAAATTGAAAAACTTTAGAAAACCACATTATGTAACATATGTAACGACTTTTGGTGAAAAAATTATAAAAAAGCATGGACTAGTTTAAATAAAAATATTTTTTTTACAAATGTCAGAGAATTGTAACATTTTATAATGTTATATATTTAACACATTACGCTGAAATTTTAAAAAAGACGAGTTTTTTTTTTGGATAATTTTTTTTAAAAAGTACTCATCGCTTTTTATGTTTTTTAATAAAAAGTGAAGAAATTGCATTTAGAAGTGAGCATTTTTTTTAATATGAATATTTTTTTTAATTTAGAGTTCTATAAAGTTCTTTAGAGTTTATAGAGTTTCTCAACTCGATATATATAATGTATCTATATAAAACAAGAATTTCCAAATGAACTCCCACCAACATATACATTATGAGGACGGTCAACGTACAAAGGGGAAAACCGTGAGAAGTGTAGGAAGGAACACGAATGCTCCACGTGTCATCTGAGAAAGGGTAAGAACGTTAAAAAAATCACGCACCCAAATATTTTTATATATTCACCGACCACACTGGATTAAAAATATTGACTGTCACTATAAAATTATGTGTTAGTAGTGTAACAAATACGGACTGTGCTTTTGAAAAACGGATTGATGCTTGAAACGTATCTACCCACAAACAAAAACTGAGTAATAAAATGAATCAAAGCTTAAAAAATACGGACTGAAGGTTAAAAATACGGACTGCGGTTGTAAAAAACGGACTGCGAATTCATGCTTACATAATCTCATAGCAACTGGGTAAAAATGACAGACCAAGACAAAAAAATACGGACCACGTTAAAAAAATTAAAAAAAAACCCAATAAATACAATACTCAAATTAAAGATAATAAAATTATCTATTTTATGGTGTCTTTTTTTTTTAAATATAAAAGTATATAAAAGTTATTTAATTTATAAAACATGGGTGGAAGTTTAATTAATTTTCAGGAATGTCAACATATGGGTTTTCCTTTTATGTCCTTCTAGCCTTTATTTACGTTATTTCTAATTATAAAGTGACGACCAATTAATCTTAACCGTACAATCTCTAAATTAATGGCTTAAAAGCCTTCATATCATTCTTACTAAAAAACACTATTGTATTGTAACCATATCATATATATTACTAGGTTAAATCCCATCTGATACACTAATTAAATAAATGTATATTATTTAGTTAATAATAAAAATATATTTTTAAGATCATGTATATGGCACTAATGGAATAACTTGTGTATTAGAGAATTCACATTGGTGTCTTTAAAAATAATGTGTGTGTTCTTTATATTATAGAGATTGGTTGAAAAAAGTTGTCAGTGAAAATATAGAGAAACAAATGAAACCAGTAAATAGAAAAACACTGTTAATTAAAGTAAATTGGAGAAAGAAAAAGGTAAATTAAATGTATAAAAATTATTATTTAATTGAATAAGAGAGAAAAAATAGTTAGAAAGGTATAATAAATTATTATTTAATTAAATACGAGAGAGAAAATGTAGTGATTTTTAAAGAATTATAAAGATAAATATTTTAATGTGAATGATGTTACACAAGTTGAATAACATATAATGTAATATGTTTAACATTTATAGTCGTCAAGATATATATTTTAAAAAAAATTCACATAACGATTATAAATAATTCCTCGATACAAAAAATTTGTTTAAAATATCAGTTTAATAAAAAAAAATTAAAGACTTCATAGCTATTTTAATATATTATTAATTTGATTAATATATGTATTTTTCATTTCCATAAAAAATTAAATGGGTATCACTAATTAATAAGAGAGATGGTCAGAAAAGAACTCTGACAATAAACCAAAAAATGGCACGTGCCATTTTAAATTGTTATAGATATACATATATATGTTTGCGTTAATTTCCATTTAATATTAATTTAAAGATTGTGATGTTTCCATTATTATGCGTCATGTTTCTAATAAAAAAGCGCAACTAATTATAAGGTATAAAAAAAACTAATTATGGAAGTAAATTGTGTTCATTGCATGATGTATAAGATATCTTATATAAACGTAAATCGACACACTTTATGACAAGGTGTTAGTTTTAAAATACTTTTCATTTTTCGAGTTACAAACATAAAAGTCGGTATATGGAATCAAAGATATACACCAACTACCGACCCGCCGATAGCTGACTCACTGATCCCGTTCTTCCTTTTCCCTCCACGTCACTTCATCATCACCTTAAAACCGACATCTTGGTTGTTTAAATATATGTGCCACATTTTGTACAACTTCATCATCTCAAAACAAACGTGAAATCTTTAAATCTACAATCATATTCTCAACATATTCGATATACATTATTACCAGTAGAAGAAACGTGAAACCATGGCTTCAGAGCAGTTGATCAGGAAGACTCATGATCAAAAAGATGACGTCCCACAAGTGACTCATTTTGAATCGGTCACCGTCACGGACTCCGGTCCCCAACCGGCTGTAGTCCACCGTGTCGTCGAGACCATACATACCGCGAAACAAGTTGACCAGCAACAACAAACCCGTGATCAAGCTCAAAAGAACAATTATGGCGGGAAACAAGTTGACCAGCAGCAACAAACCTGTGATCAAGCTCGAAAGAACATATATGGCTTGAAACAAGTTGACCAGCAACAACAAACCCGTGATCAAGCTCGAAAGAACAATTATGGCCGGAAAAAAGAAGCACAAGTTGAAAAAAGTTCACAACAAACAGGCGAGCAGAAAACTGGATTAACCGATGTGGGTGCGACTTACGTAGGAGAAAAGGCGATGGAAACCGCTGAATATGCCGGTCAGGGTGCAAGTTTGGTGAAGGATGCGGCTTTAGCAGCCGGATGGGGTGCGACCGAGTTAGCAACGGGTGTCGCTGATACGGTTAAGGATGTAAGTAAAAAAGGGGCTAGTTATATAGGAGAAAAGGCGATTGCGGGAAAAGACATCACTTTGGATGCTGGAAAAACCGCGATCGGGTATGTTGGAAGTGGCGCGGGTGTTGTTAAGGATGGAGTACGTGAGTCTATGGAAAGTTTAAACGAGGGAGTTGCAAGAGCGGTCGAGGGTTCGACGATCGTGACGGAAATCGCAGGACAAAAAGTTCTCGAAGCAGGAAATACGTTAGTCGATCTTGGAAAGAAAGGAGCAGGATACATTGGCGAAAGTGCGGTTACGGGGAAAGATATTACATCGAAAACCGGTAAAGCCGTTGCCGGGTATGCCAATAAGGCTAGTGATGTGGTGAAAGATGCAACCTTGGTTGGTGGGTGGAGAGCCATGGAGATGGCTAGTGATACGGCAACGGGTTTGACAGCGTCGATGGAAGATTTGAACGCGGGAGTCGGAGGAATAATTGAGGGTACCGCCATGACAACGGAAGGTGTTGTGGATAACACATTAAATACCGCGGTGGATGTGGGAAAAAAAGGGGCAAGCTATGTAGGAGAGAAGGTTGTTGCAGGCCGGGACGTGACTTTGGAGACAGGAAATAAGGCGGCGGGTGTGGTGAAAGACGCAACTTTGGTTGGTGGGTGGAGTGCGATGAAGATGGCGAGTGATACAGCAACGGGTTTGACGACCTCGTTGGAAAATTTGAATGCGGGAGTCAGAGGACTTGTTGAAGGTACCGCCACGGCAACAGAAAATGTTGTGCAAAAGACGTTTAATAATGTGGTGGATGTTGGCAAAAAAGGTGCAAGCTATGTAGGAGACAAGGTCATTACAGGTCGGGACGTGACATTGGAGGCTGGAAAAGCCACCGGAAAGTATGGTGGTAAGGCGGCGGGTGTAGTGAAAGATGCAGCTTTGGTTGGTGGGTGGAGCGCAGTTGAGGTAGCTAGTGACACAGCATCGGGTGTAACCGATTCGATGGAAACTTTGAATGAAGGGGTGGCAGGACTTATCGAAGGTACAAGTTTAGCAACCGAAGATGTTGCACGAAAGACATTTAGCACTATGGTGGATGTGGGTAAAAAGGGAGCTAGCTACATTGGAGAAAAGGTTGTTGCGGGCAAAGACGTTACGTTAGAAGCTGGAAAAGCCGCTACCGAGTATGTTAGTAAGGGAGCAAGTGTGGTGAAAGACACGACTTTGGTGGGTGGGTGGAGCGCGCTTGAGTTAGCTAGTGACACAACAAAGGGGGTAACCGAGTCTATGGAAAATGTTAATGAAGGAGTCACGGGACTTGTTGAAAATGCAGCTATTGTGACCGAAGGAGCCGTAGAAAAAGCAACCGGAATAAAAGATGTTGCAATAGACATGGGTAAAAAGGGAGCTAGTTATATAGGAGAAAAAGGTGTTGAAGGTAAAGACACAACATTGCAAATGGGTAACAACACGGGTGAGTATATCGGTAAGGCTGCGGGTGTGGTGAATGACGCAGCTTTAGTAGCAGGGTGGAGTGCGGCAGAGTTAGCTAGTGACACAATGGGTGGGGTAACTGAGTCGATAGAAGATGTGAATGTTGGTGTTGCGGGATTAGTGGAAGGTACAGCTTGCGCAACTGAAGATGTTGTGAAAAAGACAATCGCTACAATATCAGACGTTGTGAAGAGCGGAGATATGGCTACTGAACGAGGCGCAACCAAGTTTACTAGTGACAACCCTATAATGTCCAAGGGAAATTTGTCCGTAGAACCTAAGAACATTGTGGTTGAAAGAGAAGAGGTTAGTATTGGTGTTGATAAAACGAGGAAGACCTGAAAGAAAGAAAGAAAGAAGAGGTTGATTATCTTTGGTGAAGAAAGATCGAGAGATGTTAGACAATAAGGTTGAAAATAATGTTTTAGAGTTGTGTTATGATGTTTTCTTTGTTTTATACATGATGGTTCCTTTTTGTGTAAATAAATAACCCATGGTTTTAAGTAATTTTGTTTTTATCAAGTAAAATTTTAAATATTGTATTAGCAAATAAAATAAATCAAATGAATTTTAAAAATCGAAACTAAGTGTTCGTTAGTTTGCGTAATAATAAATAATTAGATAGAACAACCGCATAATGTTGCAGTGTGCGGTCATTTAAAACCCTCGCTTGATGTCAGGGGTTCAATAATAATAAATAACTAGATAGAACAATCGCATAATGTTGTGGGGTGTGGTCGTTTAGAACCCTCGCTTGGTGTCAGGGGTGAATCGTGTTTTAAAAAACCTACACGACACCCTACCTTTGCAATAACTGCATTAACCGAGTATCACTTGTTATAGCATTCAAACGACGAAAGTGGTATACCTTGGCATTGTTTGCCATTACATGCGTTGTTTAAAAGACATTGATCATGGTCTGTTTTGTATCGGTGGGATATGTATTACTGGAAACATACTTAATTGGTACCCGTTTTATAAAGCTTACCTAATTTGTTTCAATTATATATATTATTATGTCAAAATAAGGCTCGAGGCGCACGGGCTAAACAAAATGCAAATTAAAACGATCAATTAGTCACAAAATTTCATGCTTCATAAAAGCTATTGGTATAGCCGGCAAACACTCCAATTATAATTAGAGAGAAAACAAGAAACCTTGGGACAATTTTCTTTCTGATATTTTTTATTCAATCATCAAAGACTTTAAATACAAGAAAAACAACTACCTAGAATGCAGTAACATGAACGTGGAGAAAATGGAAACATGCGAAACAAAAGAAAAGGAACAAAGGAAAACATGTGCCGATGAAGCTTGACTTAATCTTGCAACTTGCGTGGCTTCATAATGGTCCGCTTGGGCTTCTGCTACCGCATTGGTCTGGGCTGAAATCACTATGGGCTCTAATGATTGGGCTGCATCAATACTCCCCTCCTGAAGCTCAACATTGTCCTCAATGTTAAAAAAAGGAAAATTTTGTTTGAAGTCATTCATATCTTCCCAAGTCCATTGGTAACTTTTCCCATTTGATTAACACTTTTTAGATGCATGTATCATCACATCGAGAGTCCAAAATTGACTCAGGTAGATAAGCAAAATTGTCATCTGGAGCGAACTTTTCCAAGTTACCCTTGTTAACACAGATTCTCCATTGCTTTTCTTCAATAATGATATGTGAAAAACGGGATGTATCTTGGAGCCTGATGGCAGAGCAAGACGATAAGCAACCTTACCGATGCGTTCTTGAATCTGGTAAGGCCTATAAAAGCGTCTTGAAAGTTTCTTATTCTTCCGATGTTGGATTGATTGTTGGCGATGATCTTGCAAACGGAGATACACAAAATCGCCCACCTGAAATTCTTTATCCATTCTCTTTTTGTTAGCTTGACGGATCATACAATCTTTAGCCTTATCAATTGCAACACTAAGGAACTGTAACAAACGTTGATGTTCCAATAATAATGAATTAATGGAAGTTTTTTAAGTCGAACCAGGAAGACAATCATGTACAGAATTGAAGTTGCATCCCGAACATAAACCGCTTTAAAAGGTGACATATTGATTGAGGAATGATAAGCAGTATTGTAAGAAAATTCCGCCAGATACAAGTACCTATGCCACGATGAAGGTTCATCTAAAACAAAAGCATGTAAGTAAATTTCCAAACACCTGTTAACAACTTCTGTTTGCCCGCCTGTTTGCGGGTGGTAAGCACTCGAGTGTAACAAGCGAGTACCCATTTGCTTAAACAACTCGGTCCAAAAGCGACTTACAAAAATAGGGTCCCGATCTGACACAATGGTCTTAGGAAGACCATGCAAGCGATAAACTTCACGCACGAAAAGAGAAGCAACTGAAACAGCCGTATAATGAGTTGGTAATGAGATAAAATGTGCAAATTTAGATAATCTATCTACAATAACCCATATAGCCGTTTTACCTTTGGAAGAGGGCAAATTGCTGATAAAGTCCATAGAAATGACAACCCAATGAGCATCTGGTGTTGGAAGTGGTTGTAACAACCCATAGGGCTTATGGTTAACGGGTTTGATTGCTTGACAAACTTGGCATTCACGGACAAAATTTGAGACATCTTTACGAAGCCCTAACCACGAAAAGTTGTTAGCTAGTCGTTTTGTGGTAGCTGTTGTTCCTGAGTGACCCCCAAGGTATGTAGAATGAAACTCGGTAATCAATTGATGTCGGAGATCGGAGATTGGTGGAACCAAGATACGATCGTGAATGTACACTAGTCCATCACGGAAGGTATGGAGTGGGATCAGCTTGAATTTGGCTAACTAAGGCTTGACCTACTGAATTGTTTTAGAAGTAGTCATGAATGGGCTGGAGCCAAGTTGTTGTTGGGTGGGAAATGGCTAAGAGAGAAGGTAGGTCGACACAGCTAAGGGCATCAGCCACAAGATTCTCTTTTCCGGGTTTATAATGAAGTTCAAAATGGTACCCCATGAGCTTCGTGACCCACTTTTGTTGCTCCGGTGTTTGAATAGTTTGAGTAAGAAGGTGTTTAAGGCTATGATGGTTTGTGAAAATGCGAAAACGGTGACCCAAGACGCCACTTCTTGACAGATTCGGTAATAGCGAATAACTCTTTTGTATAGGTTGAATGACCCTGCATTGTCGGACATAGTTTCTTGCTAAAAAACGAGATGGGGTGGTTGTCTTGGGACAAAATGGCACCAATTGCGACATCGGTGGTGACATCGAATGTTTTTGTGAAATCCGGTAATGCCAAGGTAACCAATTGCTCCATGTGTTTTTAGATTCACAAACGCTTGTTGGGCTGCCTCATTCCAAGAAAAGGATCGGAGCTTCAAGATATCAGTTAAAGCAGAAGCTATGTTTGCATAATGTGGCACAAAACGACGGTAATAGCCGGTGAGGCCCAAAAAGGCTCGGAGAGTGGTGAACTAGTTTGGGGTCGACCATTGTTGGATTGACATAATTTTATCCGGCTCCGGTGATACCCCCTGATGTGATATACGATGGCCTAAAAATGAAATTTCGGTAACCGCGAAAACACATTTAATTGGAGGGTTTAGCATGGAACTGATGAGCGACTAAAATTTCCAGGACATATTGTAAATGCTTATAGTGGTCTTCAAGAGAAGACTGTAAATCAATATGTTATCAAAAAAAACAAGGACAAATTGTCGTAAAAGCGATCTGAATAAGTCGTTCATAGCTGCTTGAAAGGTGGAAGGTGTGTTTGTAAGGCCAAAGGGCATAACAAGGAACTCATAATGACCGTCGGTTGTTCGGAAAGCCGTTTTGGGAATGTCGGTTTCAGCCACACGAATTTGATGATAACCGGAACGTAAGTCAATCTTGGAAAAGATAGTCGCACCATGTAATTCATCCAAAAGTTCATCAATCATTGGAATTGGAAACTGGTCGCGAACTGTGACCGAGTTAAGTGCTCTATAATCCACACAAAGTCGCCAAGTTCCGTCCTTTTTTTCTGACAAGTAAGACCGGGGAAGAAAAGGGGCTTTGGCTTGGGCGAATGATACCATCGTTTAACATTTCGGTGATTAAACGGGTCATTATTTGCTTTTGAAAATGAGGATAGCGGTAAGGTTTAACGTTGATGGTTTGGTTTTCTAGTATATATTTTAAATTAAACAATTATTTACTCAATTTTTAAACTGTTTAAATGTAATTAACTACAAATACTTCATTAAATTATTTTAAAGTAATCTAAAGATTATTTTACACCTAATAATACTAAAACCGAGAAACATTAAATAAAATAAACTGAAAACCACTAGTAATATTAAAAACATGAAATAAAACAAACAGAAACTCACATA
>WOUH02000014.1:2257708-2267710 GCA_009936405.2 Stevia rebaudiana
CCTAAGCCTCCTCCCTATTTGAACCCAACCCTACCTAAGTTAGAACCTCAATTTTCTCCACCCAAGACATTATAAGCCTTAACCATTACAATCAACCCCCACTCACCTAATTATTAGTTATAACCGGTTGTGGATAACTAATCGGATGCTTACCAATACGCATTTGTCCCAATGGTACTCCTCAACTTTCCAATTTGGAGATCACATGTTGAAATTCCACTCAGAACATAATGCTCTAGGGAGAGCCATAGGTTTTTCCCATAAAATGAGTTTCCTCATGGACTAGTGAAGCGGGGTCGCCACAGTTTCAGCAAGTCGCCACTGTTTCAACAACTCGTTGGGTGAAACGATGATCTATTCGTCATGATGAGGTCCGGTGGACGCACTATTCGTCGTTAACAGAACTAACTGGATTTACTTACAGACAAAGTTATTACAAAAAGATAAAACAAACATACTTAAATGGTCCTATTTAATATGTATATCTGTTATAAGATAATTATAAAAAAATTTGAAACTATCTTCCCACAGTTAAATACTTTCTCTAAAGCACACTTAAATTATGCGCTTCAATCACTCTCGAAACACTTATCATACAAGAGATGATATGGTGTGGATCACGCACCATGGGACAAAGACGTGTCAACTAATTAAAGTGGTATGATAAGATTACAATGGCTTGATTAATATGTGGCAACTTCCAAAGCTTACACAACTCCAACTAGGTCCATCCCAAAGAATGTTTTCTTAGAAAAACGGTTTCGAACTACTAATTCACTGATCATGCCGGCTGGATTAACTTTGATGATTGGATGACGTTATAAATACTTTAAATATTATTAAATACATGTTTAACTAATTTAAAACAAATTAAATATGAACCTACCTTATGTGTTAATGGAAGTTTTTAAATTTAAGATAATATAAATCTCAAAATAAATAAAAGAGTTCTAACTATTTCAGCTCTAATGCTAATTCTCTCAGATTCTCTCAGAAATGGTTACAAATTTCGAATGTAAGAAACTGAAATGAAAAATAAATAAATTAGTATATAAGATTTATGAAGTGAGATAAAATTTGAAATTTTAGTCCAACAATCGCCCATTAATCTTAAACGAATACATCAATATGATACATCAATACCAAATCTCTCAAGAACTTAAACAATGAATATCTTAGAAACTGTAACCCTAGAAGTATGAAGAACTTGAATTCTAGTGAACGATGAGTTGAGAGAAAACGAACCAAGAACTAGTTTCATCATTGTGATGAAACCCAAAATCAGAGACAAAGAGATATGTTGAAGATGGTGAAAGACTAGGTGTTATGAACGACATTAATGATGAAACCCTTTGATCAAACACTTCTTTATATAGGCGGATGATCAGGATAATCTCAAACGGATCTTAGGTTTCTTAAACAGAACCGCTCAAACGGATCTTAACTAAGAAATGGTTCAACCGGTTGAACCGGGTTGTACCAGACAGTTCTACCAGAAGGTTCATCCGGTTCAACCGTTTAAACCGGCCGGTATAAACCAGCTTTTAAAACATTGTTATCATCACAACAGCTCCAGTAATGAAGACCAAAATACACCACATAATTATTTCTAAAAAATTCTCAAAACAGAAAACTCTCTAAAAGTTCATCTTAAAATCGTTTCAGATATCTCAAAACACAAAGCAGCAATTGTAAAAATCCCTCTCTAGTATACAGACAAGTAGAAGTTTAGTTAAACAAAAATAAATTCAAGCGAATTCTCCAAAAAAACATAAACATTTTTACTTTGTAAAATAAACTGTTATAAAAAGATACATTGTTATACACAATAAACAGACTGAATATTTAACACTTAGCACCCAAACCACAATAAGTTGATATTTGTCCTTAAAGATTAACAACTTTAAACATTAAAATGTTCCTCTTTGTCCTTATACAACACCCAAAATAAGAGAAAATTTAAACTGCAAAGAAAGTACGAGTTCATCTTTACATTTTTCCAAAATATTCGGGGAATATAGATGACACTAATATTAAAGCAAGCTAAATTACAATAATACCCCCTAATTTTCTTGTATTTTGGAGGTAATAATACAGGTGAAAAGTTTTATAAACACAACATAAATGATGAATCGACTTCAATCGTTATGTCGACGTCTTCGGAAATGTCTGAGAATAAAACTGTCTGCATATAAAGGATAATTTTTCCTGATTAAACCTTTTATGCATTTCCAATATGAAAAATCCACCATTTCTCCATCTTTCCTTACAATAAACAGACATCTTGAGCTTTCAAAATCTGGATGATAACCGACCTGTAAATAACACGCGTTGATGAACATAATTTAGTTGCAACCGGTTCGTTTTTTATGAGGCATTTGTTATTGATTTTATAATATTTTTAACTATTTTTTATTTTCAACCAATAGGTTTGATTTGAAGATTATTAATCCAAAAAAGTTTTAATTCCATAATTAAGTTTGAAAGACATCATGTATTCATGTGCACATCACATGGTAGGAGTCAAATGACCAAATTACCCTCTTCATCATCAACCTCTATTTTCTTGTACAATTTGTATTAATTTTAAATTGAGGATTGAGAACACCAAAATAGACCACTACATTTAAATCACAATCCAAACTTAAATTTCAGAAACTTCAAACCCAAAACAAAATATATCTCAAAAGCGAAATTGTGACTTATACAAATCCATTTATCCCTATGAAACACTTGTGAATATATAAAACATAAAACCTAGAAATGTATGACAAACTAACTACATGTAATTAACCTGTCTTCACTCGTGATAATAAATATAATATAATAAAACTTTGTTGGACATGCGAAATCACTAATGTTATGTTTCATGTACTATTCAGTAATCTCAAAGTAGAACCAAAACCATGTTAATTATGGATTCAAGGTTGTCATTGTATTCCAATTATTACAATAAATATCTATATTCAATACATAATTACTTAATTAGATGAACCTACAAAACAAGGGTTATAAGACAACTAAGAACATGAAAGCGGTTAAAAGCGTGGCAGTGTGTGTTTAGAGAGAGAGAAATAACCGTTATGTAACTAACTCCACATCCAATTTTCTTCTCACTTTCAGGATGATATGGCAACAACCTCTCTAAAATAGTTCTTTCATGTTCGGGACTTAATCTCTCACCACTTGCATATCTGTACCAACAATAATTTCAATTTAGGATAAATTAAAATCTGCACAACTTAATGATGAATCTAGAATGTTTACACTTCACAGTTTAACACTTTAACATATATTTCTATGAGCTATTTGATCCATCAAATACAACTTCCTAAATTTCATTTACTCAAGGACATACTTAGAACATATCAGAGCATTTTTAGCTAATTGTAACTTCAAAATTACTAACTTTGATCAGTAAAGTAGCTAAATCCACAAGCTATATACCAAAAGGTAAATGTACACTTAAAGATAAACTGAGGAACACAAAATCAATGTCTAAATTCACCTTCATAACAGTCTAGAAACATAACGATTGTTCCAGGTTAATCATAGCTAAGTTTCATGCAAACATGTAGGGTTCAGTGATATTACTAATTGATTATTACGGAATTCAATTTTCATATAAACATTACACAAGAAGATGCCATAATCAATGAGCTGAAATTAAGGAATTCGATTCATGTTCAATGTAACAGATACAAAAATACATATCAAAATTAGCAAGCTGAATCCAAGACCTTACTTGCCGGAATGAAGAATCATCCTAACAAAACCAACCAAGGGTACAGTATCTTCCAAAATCTGATCCTCCCAATCAATCCATCCATCCTCCTCTCTTCTCTTCCCTCCGTCGTCTTCATAATCAGATTCTTCATCTTTTGAAGAATCAACAGCCTCCTCTTTCACCTCGACCGCCGGTTTTCTCAGTAAATCGGCGCCACCGTAAGCGGTTTCATCCTGCCGGCTGCTGCCACCACCGCTACTACTGGTTTTCAAAGCACAAAACCGTTGCGGATAACACGTTGAAAAACGATATGGAAAAACAACGATGGAAGGATTTGTTGAAGATAAGTGCGGGAAGATAAGGTTTCTGTGGTGGAGGTGAATGTGTAATGATGATGATGAAATTGATTCCATTTTGTGAGAATTTCAGTTGTGTCTTCGTTTTGGTGATGCATAAACCCTAATTTTGTCCGCGATTTAGTGTCATAAGTTTCGATTTTCAGAGAGGGGTTTGAAAGGGCGCGATGTCAACGGTTTGTACCGTCGTTAGCAGGAAGATGCTGAACACCTAACGGATAATTGTTGGTATGTGGTAACATTCTATCGGATACGGGTCGGGTGACTTTGTATGGGGATTATTGAATCCGATATGGATTATGAATACTTGCCAGTTGCCACGCATACGATAATGATCTATTGATCGAAGGCTAATAATAAGGGTGTGAAGGATTTTGAGATTTTATATCATAACATAACTAATAGTTATGATTATGATTACAATAAGTTTTTGAAAACTATTTTAGTAATAGTTAGTTTTGTTAATTTTTTATCAAGTTCTCTACTTCTCTCAGACATTTTTAAATGTTCATAGCTTTTAACATTATATTTTTTAAAATTATATAAAAAATCGAGTGTTTTTGTATCTTTAAAATGAGTAGAGTGTTGCTATATAAAAAATTACGTTTTCCAGTTCATTATGTCTAATCTTCATTAATGTCTAAAACGTATATTGTATCTTATGTCTCTGTAACTAATATTGTGTATTGTCTTTGTGTATTTGTTTTGTGTGATTGCATATTGTGCATTATCTATGTATTGTATCAAAAATATATTGTATTGTATACCTTTATTGTTTATTTTTTTTTTATGACAAAATATTATGTCTTATGTTTCTTCAACTTATTTTAAAAAACACAATGTTGTTCAGGAAAACACAATGTCGAGCAGGAAAGATACAATGACGAGTAAGAAAGATATAACGACAAAAATTAGACACAACAACAAATATTAAACACAATAAGTTGAGCATGTATTTATTAAACACAATGAGTTGAACATGTATTTATTTATTTTTTTATATAGCAACATTATACTCGTTTTAAAGATTGAAAACGTTCGTTTTTATGACGTAAATTAAACAAAAAATAGAATGTAGTATTTAAAAGTTATAAACATTTTAAAAAAGTTACATAACTTTAAAAAAAATTAATAAAATGGCCATTACCAAAATATTTGTTAAGTTAGATCACATGGAATTTAGGTAGCTTTGTCTACTATGACGTGGCTACACAACACAACGGCACTAAATAATCTCCACATTGTGATCATAAAATAGTCGATCTAACCGACTCTCTTTCTCATAAAATAAGTAATGTAACCGCCTCTCATTCTTGGGTGACATCTTTCATATATCATCTTAAGCTACAAAAAAATACATATATTCCACATTTATGTACTCAAGGTCATAAAATACTTTAAAACAAATAATATTTTTACTTCAGCAAACATATAAAAATTCTACAGAAGTCACTGCGGCCCACAGGAAAAGAAGTTTGTAATAATACTCTGGTGGTGTTCTTGCAAAGAGCCCATGGGCTACACGATCCAAGTATGAAGTATGAACTTTTATAAAAAGCACAAGTATATATTTGATTTTATTTTTTAATAATTTACCCTAGAGTTATTTACCAATACCAGTAATTATACCATTTTTACCGAAAATGTTTCCATTGAAACGTGCTAACTGGTTATTTATTAAAATCGGCTTTCGTTTGTATTAATTTTAATAAGCTTGTTGCAATCGGGGATGGTTCTGATACAAACCTTGTTTCTCGTAAAAATTGTGAGAATCAAAGTACTATTATAAATAACAAAGTGTTATCATAATAATATCTTCTCATTTTTTATTTAAATTGTGAGATCCAAAGTGATAGTATAAATAATAAGGTGCTATTGTAATATTTTTACAATGATATGTTTGTATATAGAACATAACTTTTATTAATAACACTTGTTATTTATAATTTTTTTTTTGTAAAAATTATGAGATCCAAAGTGATAGTATAAATAAAAAGGTGTTATTGGAATATTTTCACAATACTAGGATTGTATATAAGATAATTTTTGTATTAACACTTTGTTATTTATAATAATACTTTAATTTTCACGGTTTTACAAAAAAATATAGTTTTGTATTTGATCCTATTCCTGTTGCAATATGCACATAGTTGAATAATAAGCTCAAATTCTATACGTAATCAATGGGTTGGTAAGCATGCTCATTTATTATGAATTTAATGATTTTGTTTGTTTCCTATACCAATATGAAATAATAAAAGTAAACAGTAACATTATAAAAGACTCAAATAGCATGGTACCAAACTATAGGCATGAAAACTAATCCGACCAAGCTAACATCAAATTTGACTTGAATGTTAATACAAGCCTAATCAACTTGTTTGACTTACGCATGAGCTTTTACCTAACTAATACAAACGAGTTGGAGCCACGGGTTTGTTGGACAATCCTAGTTTCAAGAACTTTTAAAAATGTTGTGTTAGAGTAGCAATGTGGAGTCCTTGTGTACAGGGGCGGATCTAGGTTGACGGTAACAGGTCCAGAAGAACCCATCGCTTTTCGAAAATTTAGTAGGGATTATATTTTCCGTAAGGCTAAAAAACTGGAGTGAACCCATAACTATACGTAGGAGTGAATCCATATGTATAATTTCAACCAGCCTAGTGGTAAACAGGCCCGGCCCATAGCATGGGCGAAGTGGGCCGTCGCCCCGGACCCAATATTTTGAGGGGCCCAAAATTAAAAAAAAAAAACATTATAAGCATTTCTTTCTGATTTCAATAAATAAACCACCATGCAGCATGGTGGTTAAGACACTCCATAGAATAACAAGAGGTTACAGGTTCAAGACTCATCCCCTGTACCTATTTACATTTTTGATTATTCATCCTCTTATTTTACTTCATCTTTTAATAATAAATTCCAAAATAAAAATCCTGAAAAATATATAAAAATCCTGAAAAAAACATAATAAAAATCCTGAAAAATATATAAAAATCCTGAAAAAAACATTTTTATGCTGTAAATTTCTCACAAATTTCAAGAAAAATAGTTTACATATTTTGAGTATTTAATCTATCTAATTAGTTTAAAATTGATTAAAATACCCAAAACATTTTAGAAAGCCTTGAAGTTTTCATTGATTTATAAGAGAAATTATTTTACAATTTTTCTAAGGGGCGATGTGGGATATGTTTATAAAAATTTAGTGAAAAGAAAGAAACTTTTGAATATTCTTTTAAAAATGCAGTTACATTGTTTCGATCTTTCAAACTTATGATAGTTTAACTGCAGATTATCAACGAAGTTAGAAACGCTGTTTGATCATTTAAAGTTGCTATGTTTATAATTATTGTCATATAATCATCGTTTTAAAAATATAGGTTTATATAATTGATAATTCGTTCGGACATAGGGGCCTCTTTTTTTTCTCGTCCCGGTCACTTAAATCCTCGGGGCCGGCCCTGGTGGTAAATATCCCTTCCATTTACTTTAAATGGTCACGGGTTCGATTCCAGCTCCCGTTCGTTTTTTATTTTACGAATTTTTAAGGTTTTAACTTTTAGCCAACTTTTTTTTAACTAAAAATTAGGGTTTTAACCTATGTCGTTCCCTTCCGAGTTCCGAGTTCCGAGTTCCAGGTTTCAACCTAATGTCTCCCTTACGAGTTCCAGGTCTTTCAGCCCCTCCTCACTTCGAAACAGACCACCGCCGGCGCCCAGCCTTCGGCCAGTGTCGTCCTAAAGCCCCTTCCTGCCACCATCCACCGGAAGACTAACCTACTACCTTTCAGATTTGGTACTTAATCCACCTCTGTTCTAGATTTGGAACCGAGTATCCTGCTACCTTACAGAATTATAAAAACTCGTTAAATATTTTGCATTAGTGTGTTTCTAATCTCTCAATCCCGGTCTATTTCGAATGTGACGAACTTCTTCAATCTTTGTGTTTGGAACTAGTTTCGTACTAGATCTGGTGTTTTCTATTAGTTGTGACCACAAGGGATTCAATTCACTTTTTTATCTTCAACCGGTAATATTGAAAGTGAGGAAAGTTTTGTAATGTATGTTAATGTCCAGCCTTAATTTGAAATCTCTGAGATAGTTTTTTGAATGATTTATGATGAATCTAATTGTCATTTGTTTAGGATGTATTCAAGAATACTATTCAAGAATACTATTCAAGAGAATTATTTTAAAATCACATCTAGTGATTCCATCTCTAGTGATTCCAAAGAAAACAAGTTTTTACAGAGTAGAGTACTTTAGTGATGACCACTTTTGTTGACTATATCAAGTTTCCTCACTTTCTTTAAACGTTCATAACTTTACATGCGATAATGTTTCTTTTATTTAATATAACATAAAAACAAGGTTTTTTTATCTTTAAAATGAGTACAGTGTTGGTATATAAAAAAATAAAAAAATATTACATTTTCTAGTTCATTGTGTCTAATTTTCATCATTGTGACCAAAATGTGCATTGTGTTTTATGTTTCTGCAATATTATGTCTCATTTCTCTTCAGCTCATATTATTGTGTTGTGACTTATGTATTTGAAACTAAATTGTGTCTTATCTTACTTACTATATTTGTGTTGTGCATTGCCTATTGTGCATTATTTGTGTATTGTATCACATAAAAAAGTATTGTATTGTGTACTCCTAATTATTTGTTTCTTGTATCACAAAATATTATGTTTTGTCTCTTCAACTCATTTTAGAAAAATACAATGGTGTATAGAAAGATACAATGTCAAGCAGGAAATGTGACAACACGCAAATTTCAGGTAACCATTTCCGATTAAAATATAAATTTAATATATGTATCGCTATAACCTAATGCGTTTAATCATTTTCAAAACCGCATCGATAAATAAACTCCAACGATTATTACCCGGTCACACGAAGGAATTAACTAAGCTAAACAACACCCATATATATATAAATCGAACTCTCGGTCCAAAGATAATTCTCTCGATAGATCACGATATCAACCTCGCAACCAAAAACCGTTCTTTCAACGACACATAGTAAACCTCACGATCATAATACAACCCCTCGGTCGATCCATCACCATTCTCCCGATCATGAACCATCCTCTCGACATGCATGCATGCAACATGCATTCTCTCGACCATACATGGATCTCTCGATCCATCTCAATCTCTCGACAACCTATACCAATCAACCTCTCGATGGGAACCATGCAACATGCACCCTCTCGATCACAAATGGAACCTCTCGGCCACCCCCACGCTCAACTTCTCGATCATGAATTATCCTCACGATGAACCCATTAAATTCCCACTATCACCATCCCACTCAACCCTCTCGAACTCCACAAATAAAACCTCTCGATGGACCCTATTGGAAATAACCCAATCCTCTCGGCTAACTAATTTATCCTCTCGGTGGCCCAATATAATTCCCACAAACCCATCCTCTCGATTGCCATACCAACCTCTCGATCCCTCCATATAATTCCCACAATGAACAACCACAAACCTCTCGAAGGATTTAAATAATCCTCTCGGCCAAAACCCACGATCAAACCAACAAAGTCAACATTTTCTAATAAACAATTTCAAGAACCATACTTCAAAATCACGATTTTCTTACTTAATACATCACCACCCATTCCCCACATCACAATCACTCTTTATTCAACATCACCTTTTTCCTTCTTTTCTTATCCATCGGCAGGAACCATCATCCTCATTTTCTTAGTTGTTCATCACCATTTTCAAGCTATTATCATCCTACAATCATCATTCGTTCGTAGCAAAAGCCACATTGAGACCGTTCTTAAAGCTCTACGTGAAAACATTGGTTTGTGAAGAATCTCGCCTTCTCCCGACTAACTTTACGTAAGAAAACTCTTGTTAAACTCTAAAACTCTTAATATACTCATTTGCATG
>WOUH02000014.1:2267810-2281633 GCA_009936405.2 Stevia rebaudiana
GAGTCGTGTAAAATCATCCTTGCTGGAAGCATGTGGCATTTCTTATCGTTAGCTTTGCTTAATAAGAATATCTGTACAACAAAAGGTTAAGTAGTACATCATTATCCAAAAATAAAATATTATTCCACCTTTTATATTCATGTACAGTTTCTCAAAATAAAAAACCTTTTCATCGTCTTCTAGTGGGGTTCTTTCGTCATAATCAAGTGATACTTGTTGCACTGAATTTGAGTTTCTATGCACTCCTAATTTCTCATCTGCTTCATGTACCTGCGTAACCGTGTTATAAATTCAATTCATTGATATCTTCATAAAGCTTATGGAACTTGCTTAGTTAATCTCTACAATGAACTTGTTGGTATGTTTCCTAAACCATTGGTTGCGCCTCGATTATTTTGTCTTTCTTCATTCACAATGATCAGCTAAAACAATAGTTACCAACGATTAATTTGTATTTCAAAACTGCCACCTTGTATTAACGTATAATCACATTTCTCTGTTACATTTAAAATAAGCTACCCTTTTAATTAAGCTTAGGTTTAGTTAATTCCATATCATCTAGATAACATATCACCATAATATACCATATTCACGGATTGAAAAAAAAATTCTAATGTTGTTGAACTTATATTATTTGAAAAATGTGAAACAAATGATAAGATATTTTTTTAAGTATAAACTGAAGAATCAAGAAGAGGAAAGAAATAAATACTACTTTTAAAGTTGTATCACCAATGGCTCGAAAATGGATTCCTTCAACATAGATTGCTCCGCTTCCACAATAGTATTTTGACAAGCTCTCAAGTAGAACCTTAAACTCCACATCTTTCTTGTGAGGTATGAATCGACACAATTCTATCATCATCCACTCGTTGTCTATGCATTTAGCAAAATATGCATTTACGATTTCACTCCCCATTTGGTACTTGAGGTTGACATAAATTATATTACTTGAAATATTTTTTCGATCACAAAATTTGAAGACAAGGTGAGCCCCATAAATCACATCTGGAGATAAAAACTGAGTTTTTATATAGATTTTAGTCTTTAGGTTTAATATATCCACAACCTTCACCACTCTTTTAAATCTGCACATATAAGATTTAGTCGAACTTAATGACACCAACTATACCCGTGCCACATAAACACTACCATTTTTTTTATTTACTATTCGATCTCACAAATATTACTTTAGTTTTTTGGATGTTTAGATACAATTGAATTTACGTACTTTTTGGCTCATACATAATAACTAAACATTTATTTCTGCTCATAGAGGGTGGGGTGGGTTTGGAGCAACCGGTAACGTTGCTGTTTTTTGACCTTCAAGTCAGGTCACAGGTTTAGCCGTGAGAAACAGTCTCTTGCCCAAAAGCACAAGGAAAGACTGCATACATCATATTACAGAGTGATCCGGCTCTCCCCGGACCCTGTGCAAAGTTGGAATAAATCAAGTACCGGGTACGCCATTTTTTTTTGTATTTCTGCTCAAAACATGTTAACTAGTGATCCGAACTACTTTGTAGGCTAATTGAATACCCACAAATTTGTGTTTGGGGTGGTGGCGTGGTGGATTATGAATGAGCAAACGCTTTGTGAATAGAGTAATTAGTTAGTTTACAGTGTCTGTAAGTGATAGGAAGGCATTTGTACTATACCTTGAGTTTTGAACAGATAACCGTTTATTTAATTTGTTGTTTTCATATGAAAACATTGTTGCTGAAACCATTTCATTTCTTTCTCCATTGCTGGCTACTGATAAGCACTGTTACACAAAACAAAACAAAACAAAACAAACGCAGTCTTTATCGATCACTCTCGAAACAGTTCACTTAGGGGTGAGAAAAAACCGAATTAACTGAACCGAACAAACCGAACCAAACAAAAAACCGAAATAAAACCTAACCGAAAACAGAAACCGAAACAATTTGTTCGGTTTTAGTTTTTTCTTTTTGTCTAAAACAGAAAAAACCAAAATGAACCGAAAAGTGTTCATAAGTTTTTTTATAAATATACTAGTGTGCTCATAATTTTACTATGTGTTTATGTATATATATTAGTATATGTGTTTGTTTCATAGTTCTTAGAGAATAAACTAGTCTGTTAAATATTTCTTGATTAAATAGTCTTTATATACATGTTTCTAAATACACTGGTGTATGCACATATCACCTTTTATCATAAAGTTTTCCAAATTGTTAAAAACGGTTGATTTTACGAAGTCAAAAAAGGGTTTTGGCCACTATTGATTTATATGGTGTGACAATTTATTCAAGATTTATATATTAGTAATCTTGTTGATTGCATTTTTAATCTTTTGTTTACTGGAAAAAAAAAAAAACTGAACCGAAACTGCTAAAAAAATCAGAAAAACCAACAACCGAACCGAACGGTTATGAAAAACTAAACCGAATATTTCGGTTGTGGTTTCGGTTTAAGACAAAAAACGAACCAAACCGAACCGAACCGAACCGAACACTAAAACATATATTAAAAGATTAAAGTCGAAAATGATATAAAATCAAGACATGAGAATGAGTTAATTACCACTTTTTCATTCTGAATGAGGATGCCTTCGGAAAACATTTCACAGAGATCTTTGTTACTTGCGTTGGAATAGATCTCCGGGTTTCTTGACATGTTGATTATTTCTTTATAGTCTCTAGGTAGTTTGGCTTCCCAAATTTCAATATCCTCCTATATATGTACATGCGATTTGAAGTTAATTAGTTAGAATAACCAACAATAAATGATGCCTATACGAAAATCATCAACTTATTTGTAAAACTGAAAATTTTCAAGGGACATTTTGCTTAGGGAAGTACTATTCCCATGCCAACCCTAATATAATCTCTTATCAGGGCAAAAGATCGTTTAAAAACGTACTAAAGGACCATTTGACTTTTTCAAACAGTCGTTTAACTGTTTCAGACTTTTTTTCATAGTTTTAAAAGCAGAATACATAGGTAAAAACTCAAATGTTGCAAAAGTCAAATACCCTTTTAACTCTGTTTAGTTTAAGAAAATATTGTAGATTTGTAAAACGTAAACACTGAAATCTTACTTGGATATCTAATGCTCTCTTTAGCTGTAATACCACATCGCTTGCCTTCGGCCTCTTTTCTCTCTCTTTATTGAAGCACTGACACATAATATTAATGTACGTACTCAACGATTCTGGCACGATTTTATCTTTTATATCCTCAAACACTATTCGATCATTTTTTCCAAACAAATGGGGAGCTCGAACCAAAATCATAATTAAATCGACCACATTATAGTCTATTTCTCCGCGCATAATCTCAAATAAAACCACACCAAGTGAAAATATATCGGATTCTCTAGTACGGTCTAAGTGGCCCTTCAGTGCAACGTAGACTGGAGTTCCATAATTTTCATCGACCACATAGTGAATGTCGTCCCCTTCAATAGTGATCATGGACGACCCAAGGTTTGTAATTTTTGCTTTCCAATCATGGGTTAGTAGAATGTTAAAGGCATTTATACTCCCGTGTATCACATGAGCTTGTGTTGAACGACCCCTGTGAAGAAAATCCAACCCCGTCGCAACATCAATGGCGATCTTCAGACGTTTAGTCCACGTGAGACTAGCATTACATAAATGCATATCTAAACTTCCGTTAAAGGCATACTCAGTGACAGAGATTCTCTCGTTGCTTTCATCACAGTAGCCTACAAGAGATATAATATTCTCATGCTTATACTCGGTAAGAATTTCAAGCTCTGTCCAGAAATTTCGTTTTTCTGTTGAGGGTGTCTTATCATACCGCTTTGCAACAATGAGGGTTGATTTATTATCACGTAAAATTTCTCCTCTGTATTCAATCGAATTTACGCTCTCTTTGATTAAATTATTATGGCTGAAGTCTTGTGTGCCCTGTTTTATGTCTTCAAATGATATACTAAGACCGTCTTTGTGCGTTTCCTGTTAATCATAAGACATTTGAGGATTATCCAAAATTAAATGGATATTTTGTTAGATTACTATTTGGACCCAAAGCTGTTTATCAAGGGTACTTTAAACCTTGTGATTGGTATATTTGTTAGTATAGTTTAATAGAGAAAAGTTCATACGAAAACCACTTATACGAAAACCACTTTCTCGTACGAGAACTAAAAACCATAACTTAATAAACTTCATATACTTATTTTTTCATATGTTATTATTTTTTAAAACGAATTGCACAACTGAGTCATAAATGTTATCCTCTTTCAAACGAGTTTAATGAAGTCAAATCATGTTATAAAATTTTAATACTATATATACACAGTATGATGATAATTTACAAATTATATTTCTTTAAATTTATATTTGCATTTCTAACAAAGATTTATTTATTTTTCTTTATTTTTCATCTATTTATGTATAATGCATATATGCACTATGACATACTACAATCATACTATACATATTAGTATGATGATAATTCATATATTTTTGTACTGTGAGCTACTTTACGCATTTCCTATAAGTGTTTTTTATTAAAAATTTTTTTTGTTTTTTATATATTTATGTATATTACAAGTAGCCGTTCATTATGTAGTATACTACTACAACTTATGATGCGATATGTTTTATTTTTTTACATAGCTTCATATACTCGTTTGAAAAAAGATAATATTTGTGATTTAATGATGCAAATCGTTTACAAAAATATTAATGTATTTCACTTAAGTATGATTTTTTGGTTCTCGAATAAAAAGTAGTTTTCTAATGAACAACCCCTAGTTTAATATAGGTCTTAATTATTGTTTGTATTTATTGTAAGTTGTAATCAGGGGGCGATTAAAATTCATGTGCGTTTTTGTGTGTTAATTGTAGGATACAATCAAAATGTGCCATGTGTATGATGGGCAAGTGTAGGGGCGTCAAACGCATCAAACACGTAATTACGGACCACGTGTGTAAAATCACGGACCAACTATATTGTTACGGATGACTACCAAAATACACACATAAAATTACGAACTAGGTATGAAACACTACAAGAATACACACATAAATATACAAATCTTCTGTATAATTATAGACTCCGAAATCACGGACCACCTTAATAATTACGGACCAAGTAAAAAAATCGAAAAAAACTATATGAATACTATACTCGAATTAAAGATAATGAAATTATCTATGGTGCAATTTTTTTTAAAAAGACACTACAACGCGTAAAAGTTATTTAATTTTTAAATAGTTGGTGGAAGTTGATTTACTCTTAAAAATTAACAAAATTAGAGTGTCCTCTTCTACCCTTTCCATTCAATTCACGCATGATTAAATGTGAAAAAGTGGGACTACGTGATTTTAACTGTTGATTAGATTGATTAATGGCTCATATTGTATCCCACGTTTAGCACCAAAAAAGCATATGCATTATAACCATCTCTTTTAGTATTGATACATTGTATTATGTGGACGAAGTGACTCAATGTGGTAGTGTGATGCTGGCTCACACGACTACAAATAGAGAGGCCTGGTTATGGTATAGACGTTTGGGGCACCCATCTACCACCAATTACTTACATCTTTTATTTTCAAAGTTATTTCCTTTCAATAAAACACTACATTGTGAAACTTGCGTTTTAGCTAAAATCATAGACATACTTTTAAACCAAAAAATACAAGTGTTGATTTACGGTTTTTACTTATACATTCGAATGTTTGGGGACGGGCGAAAGTGATTGGGGGTCAAAACTTTCATTTCTTTTTACTCTTTATTGATTATTGCACTCGTATGATATGGATTTAATTCCTAAAAAACAACTCTGAAGTTATTGATTAATTTACTATGTTTTATTGCCATGATACAAACACATCTTAAAACCAAAATTCAAACTTTTCGATCGGATAATGGGGAAGTTTATGAACACTTCAATGAAACATTGTTGTCAAACAAAAGGAATACTCCATCAAACTTCTTGCCCACACACTCCCGAACAAAACGACATTGCCAAAATGGAAAGACCATATTCTTGAGGGAATAACTTGAGCTCTTCTAATGGAATCTCTAGTTCCTAAATCCTTCTGGCCGTGAGCTCTTGATATTGGCACTTATCTTATCTATCGTCTACTAACAAAAGCACTTGACCTAAAAAATCCTCTCCAAACTCTATCCGAATTTATTAAAATTCCTACTATCCTTACACTAGAACCTTGAATATTTGGTGCTCCGTTTTTGTTCACATACACAAAATAAACAAAGAAAACTCAATCCTTGAAGGATATAAGTGTTATAGCCCAAAGAAACGTCATATATACACTACTATGAACTGTGACTTCATTAAAACCAAGTTTTTTTATACCTCCCAGCACAGTGGAAAGGGGGAGAAAGAGTATGATGATCCACTAAGTTGGTTGAAATTGGTTCCTTCATTCGAGAAGGTGAATCAGACTACCCAAGAAGAGTCATTAGCTTCCCAACAATCCAGCAAGTCAACAAGTACTACAATCCAAAATCATTCAACCTGACACTTGTGGTAAGTTATTATTCTCAAACACATGAGGATATACAATCTCAAGTTGAGTAAAATATTAATATATCTACTAAATATGAGAACACAATAGAACAAATAGTGCAGTAAGAACACGAGGAGATAATACAAGAACAACAGGGTCTTGAAATATAAGATGAAATGACCAAAAAGTATGTTTTACCACCAAGAGCCAATAAAGGAGTTCCACTGGTACTCTCCAAAAAAGAAGATGGGATCATCTAGGTTTCCCATGGCAAACATAGCCGAAGGAAACTTATCTAGCGTTACTTCTTCCTTATATGTGGAGCAAATTCCACACTCTGTGGAACAAGCTTTAAAGTCAAAGAACTGGAAAGATGCAATGGAAACATAGATGGACGCACTTACAAAAAATGACACTTGGGAAAGGTGTGTCCTTCCACCACGAAAGAAGCTAGTGCATTGTCACTGGGTCTTCACTATTAAACAAAAACTATATGGCACAATCGAAAGACATAAAGCACGACTAGTAGCTAAAGGTTATACCCAAACATATGGGATTGATTCAGTGACGTTCTATCCAATAGCCAAGATTGACACAATCCGGGTCCTTTTTTCAATTGCCGTAAATGAAGGTTGGCCTCTTCATCAAAATGATGTAAATAATGCATTTTTGCATGGAGAGTTAAAAGAAGAAGTGTATAGAAGCTCTACCTTTATTTACAGAAAAGTTCAAGACAAAGGAAGTATGTCGGTTAAAGAAATCCCTCTACGGGCTTAAACAATCTCCTCGAGCTTGGTTTGAGAGATTTACTCCAGCAATGAAATGATATGGATTTCAACAAAGCAATTCCGATCATACACTAAAGGTTAACATGTGACATGTTTAATTATATATGTTGTTGACATGATTATTACAGTGAACGATGAGGAAGAAATTAATGAAAAAAATGAAAGAAAGTTTATTCAAAGTATTTGAAATCAAGAACTCGGGAAGACTCAAATATGTTCATAGAATTGAGGTATTAAGGTCCAAACAAGGGAAATTTATTTTTAAGAAAAAATACCGTCTTGACCTTCTAGCCGAGACAGGAATGATCATTTGCGAACATGCCGACACCCCGATGATGGCAAACTATAAACTCAGTATAGAAGAAGGAGCAGAATTAGCATACAAAGAAAGTACCAACGCTTAGTGGGCAAACTAATATACATCTCTCATACTCGTCCATATATTGCATATGCGGTTGGGGTAGAGAGTCAGTTTATGCATCAACCTCAAGTTACTCACATGGAAGTACTAACGAGGATTATCAGATGCCTCATTTTTCAACCAAAAATCTAAAGGTCTAAGCATATACCGATGCAAACTCGGCAGAAGATAAAGGAGATCGAAGGTCAGTATCCGGATACTTTTCTCTAGTTGGTGGTAACCTAGCTATATGGAGAAGAAAAAAAAAAGGTAGTAGTTTTATCTAGTGCTGAAGCAAAATTCCAAGGGACTGCATGAGGCCTAGCATAAGTTTTATGGATGCGTAGACTTCTAACTAAGATCGTGTTTTCCCTAACCGAAGCTAGTAGGATCATGTATGATAACAAAGCTACCATACAAATCTCAGAAAATCCAGTTCGATCGTACAAAGCATGCGGAAGTTGATAGACACTTCACCAAAGAAAAACTTGTAATCATCTATATATTATATCCATTCCATCATTCAAGGGCAATCAATTGAATCACATTTACATGATATCTGCCAAGAGTCTTCACCTTTGACATACCCATCTCTCCTTCTCTTTTTTCTGCTTAATTCTCCTTCTCCCTCCTCCAAACCCGTCGCCGACATCCATGGCTTCCTCCTCCACCACCACTGATTCATCCCTACCTCTAAATGATATGATCCCAAAAAAACTCAATTCGATAAATTATCTGGTTTGGCGCAATCAAATTATACCTTTGTTGTCTTTCCAGTACCTGCTTGCACATGTTGATGGCACCTTATCGTTGCCACCGGCCGAGGTCACTCTAGGAGAAAAATAGGTTCCAAATACTCTACACTCCTCTTGGATATTTGATGATTAGAAGTCCATTGTGATTCTTCGTTCCTTCCTCTCAAAAGAAGCAGTCGCCAAGGTAATCGGTCTCACCGCTGCTTGGCGGTTGCTCTCGAGTCCTCTTTCGGCACCACATCAATAGAGAGAATTCAAAACCGCTGCGATCAACTTCCCTACTAAACCAAAGGTACCACCATCGTCACTGAGTTTGACTGCAAATTTAAGGGTTTGTGTGACCGACTCACAACAATTGAACACCGTGCTGATGAATCTGATAAGGATAAGTTGTTACTCTATAGGCTAGGTACTTCCTTTGAGACATTATCTACCATGATTCGTGCATCAAACACCCCCCCCCTCTGTTGCACGATTTAATAATTTATGCGGAAAATCATGAGTGTTCCTTCGCTCGCTCTATGGCGCCACTGCCCCTCCGGTACCATTCAATGTTCAATAGTGTTGCTCATGAAACAGGGAATGTAGTGGCGGCAACAGATCCTCTTGTGGTGGAAATTCCAGAAATCGGGGTCATGGTCGCCGACCACTGCACTTTTAATTATGCCGTGCGCAGATGGTCCCTACGCAAATTCGTGCTCTCTTCCATTGTTTGCATCCCACTCAACCATGAATCAAGCAGATCTGACTCAAGATTTCTCGGCCTAGTGCCATGTTACCACTAATGGCATGACTAGCATGCCGACTTGAGTGCTTCTGACCACATGACTGCATTGCCGGCAATAGTTCAAAACCCTACCCCACCTAGCTAATGTGAGCGTTACTTTTGGTAATGATATGACTTTACATGTGTTGGTGCAAGAGTGTATCAATAGCTTTCGGTTATTAAAGAAGACAAAGTTTTAGTTTAAAATGTATTAATGTATTTGTATTTGTTTTTTAGTAATTAGCTTAGTATGTGTTTGCTTGTTTGTTTACTAGTAGTATAAATAGCTTAGTTCACACTTGGGAAGTAGACTTTCCATCTCTTACACTTCATTCTTACATTGAGAGAGATAGATTCTAGAGAGAGAATCTAGAGAGAGAAAGTTGAGAGATTTCATTGTTTGCTTGATTGTAATTCTTTGTATTAATGCAATCAATGAAATCATGATCATGTTCATCTTATCTTCATCATATTCATCTTGATTCTTGTTTTTCTTGATTTGCAAACGCATCAGCATGAACACAGATTCCGCACGTGTGCATGTTGAGTGATCTCGGTGTGAATCGATCACCTACCCGGACCTACAGTGATTCACGATGGAACCCTAACCATCGCCAACTTCAATCGCCTTTTCACCCATTTAAAGTCCGATTCTCCGACGGGTCCAAGAAGGAAAGTTGTAGAGCGATAGGAAGCCGGAGGTGTTGGCCGTAAAACCTGTCGCTGCCGTAGCAATGCCGCGTCGCCGCCATGGACCGCCGGAACTCGAGCCTCTCTCTCTAGCTCTCTCTCTCTCTCTCTAAATGACTGCTCCATAATTTAGGGTTTTCGAATGGAAGGAGAAATAAGAATAAGTTATTATATAGCCTAGGGTTTTTAAAAGTTTAATCGCGTATACGGACTCGTCTCGTGTCGCGGTAACTCCTCACCGATTATTATTTCGAGACTGAAACGTTCCATGGATAATAAAAACTTGTTCTTAAACATTTGTTCCGCCAGTTGTAATTGATTTGGTGGATAAATAGTTCGAAACGCATTCACAACGCGTGTGTGACGTGCTTAACTAATTTAAAATTTTTCACACACTGAATGATATTGTTTTCTTTCTATTATTCATAATATTGATAATAAAGTATAAAATACTAATATTTACTCAAATTCGTGCGTCGAGACGGTTAAACGGTTAAATCTGGCGATTACGCGTTAAACGCGATTTTACTGTTTCGTACGCTCACTTTGCGATTCGTCGTTCCGAATGACTTTTTGTTCTTTTAATAATAATATTTTTATTATTATAAGTTATTGTAGGTAAACAAATCTATCAATTTGTTAGTTCCGTTTATCAGTCGCGTATGGATCCAAAAATGAGAAACAAATCGAAACTCCCATGATAAAGTTCACTGTCAGGCAAAACCCACGCCTCGAGAACTGAAGCCACTCTCCGACATTGATGATCAAGAAGGACTTCGGATTCAAATCCGAGGGATTCATTTTATCGTATGGATCCAAAAATGAGAAACAAGAATCCGGCGAGTGTGATCAAGGAAGCTTTGGCTAAAGTGTTGGTGTTCTATTATCCGTTTGCTGGCCGCCTTAAAGAAGGTCCAGGGAAAAAGCTGATGGTGGATTGCTCCAGCGAGGGTGTGTTGACGCGCTTCACCCGCCGTTTCCTTGCATTGAAGAGTTGCTATATGATGTTCCTGGATCTAGTGGCATCCCGCATCCTTGACTCACCATTGTTACTGATCCAGGTGATATGTTTGTTGTGACATATTCAATGGCTTTTGATTTAGAATAGCTAGGCTGTAAAGAAACAAACAAGCATATATAGCACATGTGGGCATGTCACAGTCCTTCTATTACGTTCATCAACTTCCATTTATGTTTTTCACTAAATTTATGTTTGCTTATATTTTCTCATTAAATTCATTTATATGCGCTCGGTTATGCTTGTTTACGTCTTTACACAAATTGTTTAGTTACGATCGTTCTGTTTATTTTTATTTATGTTTGTGTTCGATCTATATACATCTATATTTGTTTAATATATTAACAAATGAAAATAACGAAGCACAAACACACCCATTTTATTAATCAACAAAAATGATCAAGAAAATATGTTTTTGCGAGTATTCGTGTTCGTTTGTTTCTTCGGGTTAAAGCGAAAGGAACGAACACAAAATAGCCGCAGTCATGTTTGTTTGATTCGATAACAGAGCTTGTATCACATCATGCACTTATAAAAAAACTTTATTTATCGTCTTAACAGGTAACACGACTACCATGTGGGGGGTTTATCTTTGCTATACGACATAATCACACAATGAGTGACGCACAAGGGTTTGTACAGTTCTTGACTGCACTCAGCGAAATTGCACAAGGTGCGTCAACACCAACAATGTTGACAAATTGGTCTACAGAGTTACTTTCGGCAAGAGACCCACCACACGTGATATGTACTCATCGAGAATACGATGAAGGAGCATACACTGACGATAACATCCTCCCATCGGATGAAATAATCCAAGCATTTTTCTTCGGGGATGCTGAGGTGTCAGCCTTACGAAGGTTTGTTCCACCGCAACTTCAAAACTGCTCAACCTTTGACGTGATAACATCCTCCACCTGGCGTTGTCGTGCCATGTCTATCCAACGTGATCCTGAAGAGGAGTCACGCATCGTATGCATTGTTAGTGTAAGGCTCAAGTCTCTTATCCCCGCAGGGTATTATGGAAATGCTTTTGCCTTTCCGGTTGCCATTTCCGAGGTCAGGGACCTATCTAACAAATCATTAGGCCACGCGATCACGCTTTTGAATAAGGCTAAATCAAGTGTTACCGAGGAATATAAGGTATCTTTGGCTGATTTAATGGTAACTAAGGGACGACCGCGATTCAGGGTTGCTCAAACTTATGTTGTTTCAAATGTAACCCGTGCTGGATTTGATGTTGTTGACTTTGGTTGGGGAATGCCGGTATATGGAGGCCCTGCTGAAGGGGGCACAAGTATAGGAAGCTTTTATATACCTTTCAAAAACCCTATGGGTGAGTCTGGAATTGTGGTATGCATGTATTTACCACGTTTAGCTATGGGGAAATTTGTCAAAGAGCTAAATAAGATGATGGTGCAAGATAACGACCATCTACCACTTGAACATCACAAGCTCTCCACCTCTTCGAAGTTATAATTTCCCAGATTTTGTTTTACTTTATTGATAGCTACACAACATGTTTTAATGGGATTTCCACGAAAATAACCAGGTTGACCCCTAATTTGCCAAAATGACCAAATAGAGTTTTTGCCGGGCAGTAAGAGAGACGGCTAGAGGTTTGCCGGAAGTTGTTTTGCCGGCTAGAGGTTTGCCGGAAGTTGTTTTGCCGGCTAGAGGTTTGCCGGAAGCTGTTTTGTTAGCTAAAGGTCTGCCGGAAAATAGATTTTGGGGTGCTGAGTTTTTGCCGAAATTGGGGTTGCCGGCTTGGTTATTTTGGCAAATTGCATGTCAAATTCGTTATTTTCGTGATTTCCTCTGTTTTAATTTGTAAAAGTTTTTTAACTCAGTATCTTCTTAAATATATAAAGTTGGTTACGAGGTTGTATGAATAAAGTTTTATTTTGTGTCACATTGCCGTACAACATGTTAATATGTGATATGTTTGCTCCTAATTGTAAAAAAGACTGTAAGCCAAATTATGTAATGAGTAAATAAAGTATTTACGGTCACAAGGTATTATTTAACTAAAATGAGAATATATATAAATGTATGACTGTAAAAGGTAGTAATTTTTTATTAAATCGTCGTTTTAGGAATGACGAACCTACTATGAATGCTCTTAAAGGTCCACCTGACAATAAGTAGAAAACCACATAAACAAATAATGAAACCCAAATCACAAAACTATGATTTGTGTGATTCCACGGTAAGCCTAACTCACAAAATATATTCACTGTCAGTAATAATCAGGATTACAAGAGTAAACCGGCCTCCTAATCGATAGTAACTTGTATATCATTCATTGAGAAATGTACATTCTATTCCTAGTATTATCCATAAGCTCTGTTTGGTTGAAAGAACAAGAACAATAATAACTACACAAACTATATATCCTTCTATAAGAACTCCAAGATTGCCCATAAGTCAAACCTAAAAAAACATCAAGTAACTGTATATATATTGACGACGCTGAGATCAATTGTCCTGAGATAAGTGCCCTGATAGAATGTTGACCATCAAGTTGAAGCGCGAAACAACACGGACAAATATCATTAAGAGAACCAACTCAAAGTGTTTTCACGACCAGACTGGACCAGGAGTCGGGAACAAAGTCGGTTCAGTCAGCCATTTTTGGGCCAGACTCAGTTTAACAGGCCGGTTATGCTTTGAACCGGGAATTGGGTTGGACCAGGACCCACTATAAGGCTATTTGGGTTGAATTTTGAAATGATCCAGGCTGAGGTCAATGAGTTTGAAGGGGGATAGTGAATACTAAAAATCACAGGTTTCTAACTCGCAACGTTGAGGCTGTAATATTGCATTCAACCATCTTGTCTACCTAATTACTTTTAGACAAAATTGCAGTAAACGTCCTTTAAGTATGCTTCAACTTGCACGTTACATCCTTTAGGTTTAAAAAGTTCTTTT
>WOUH02000014.1:2288587-2315083 GCA_009936405.2 Stevia rebaudiana
TCGTGACCCATTGCCCACATATCTCAACGCTTGTAATCACGATTATGTTTTTATACACACTAAGGATGAATAATCATTATTATATTTACATCATATTTTTTGTACGTTATCAATGATCTATTATCTGAATTCTTCATTTTTTTAAGAATATGTAATAATAATTTATTTTATGACAATCTTTTAAATATATGTAAAAAAATTAACTTAGTTTTTATGACATAAATTTGAAATATATTAAAAAATAGGAATTTAGTTGTAATTAATATGGTTACATTTAATATGTGGTTGGATTTAATGATAACTGCATTTATTTAAGTAATAGTTAATGAGTGAAATTAAAAAGAATGCATTGGGAATAACAATAAAAAGTTTGACTCGGTCTTTTTAACAACATCCATTAATAATTACATATTTTAAGAAAAAAAGAATGATCTCATATTACATTATTACGTGAGATGCTAAACCTTAGTTTCACCATTATTAAACTCGATAAGCACAAAAAAATTATTGATAATTTCAATCAACCAAATAAGTAAAAAAACCATAAAGGTTGATTAGAAACTATAGTAGACCAAAAAGTTCAGTTTAGAATTCTGCGTTTAATATTATATGTTGCTTCGTATCAACTTGGTGAAAGTTACATAGTGTTTGCGTTTGTTAATTCGATCGTCCTCATTACCTATTGTTATTCGTTGCTTAACATTTTTTTTTTGCTCAATTGCATTTCTAAAACATGTAAGGTAATCGTAATAACTAGGGTAATCAAATGTGCGCATTGTGTCACAAGGATGCTATATACACTTCTACAATCAATTTTTTTGTTAATTTTATATGTATGCCAACTAGAGGTTTATCGAAACAAAACTAAATTTAATTGATTCGGTTTGGATTGTTCATTCACTGAATTCGATTCGGTTCGATATTTGTTAACTAAACCGTTGAACACCCTTTATGATAAGATTTAAGTTTTCACCGCAAAAATAGTTATATTTTTATTAAAAAAATCGGTTTTTAAACAGGATTTTTTTATGAAACTTCAATTTTTTTTTTATTAAATAACCAAAACCATAATAATTATTTCAAAAGCACAAGGCTAAAACATTATCCAAATATATATATATATACTAATGTAACAAATAATAATAAATACAATACTTAAAATCCAATAAAGTATAATTTTGTCTTATTTAATTTGGGAACTAATATCAAGAAAGTATAAGTAAACCGAGTATTTTAGGATTCGTTATGTATAAATTTAATGTAATTAATTATATAGATGAGGGTGTAAATATCAACTAGATAAGGGTGCTCGCGGAACATCTTTTAATACAATTTCCCATATAAGATATACACACAGTGAAAATGCTAGATCCAAGATTTTAACTTAGTGGGGACAAAATTGAAGTAGTAAAAAATAAGTCGGGTTAAAGAAAATAAAAAAATGTTTGTTAAGATATATAATTAAATTGCTCTTAAACCAATATAGATATTGAGCTTGAACTACTTCAAATTGCAACATAATAGATGATTGGGTTAATATAAAAGTTCGATTTAATAATAGAGTAAATACGCGAACCAATGATTCATATCTCAAGTTGTTAGAAGGAGGTGCTGACTCTGGCTATTCCTTTGGGATGTTTTAGGTTCAGCTTTTGCACAAAGTATATATATAATTACTATGGGGATTCCCGTGATGAGGATCTACGATGTCACGAATGTCGAAGAATCAATCTTGGCTATATCGTTCGGCTATCAGTGATTAACACGCAAGATCCTCTGCTGTTAAAAAAGAGTAAATTAGCGAAACTAATTAAAATAATTTAAGATGGTTAAAAAATAAAGCTGGTGTTTATTTACCTTTTTATGTTTTCATCATTTATTCTCTCGCATTAAGGAGAAACTTAAATGCTAAAATGTCGGTAAGGGCCTAACCTAAAGTATTGAATTATTTTTTATATACTGGATTATTTTTTTTGTACTGGATTATTTTTTTTTTACTATACAATTTTTTTTTTTGTACTGGATTATTTTTTTTGTACTGGATTATTTTTTTTGTGTTGTATTATTTTGTTGTACTAAAGATGAACGGTACATAAGTGTTCGTTAATTCACCATTTTTTATGTTTTCTCAATGAACCTTGCTCCATATGTATATACGTTTTCTCCGCATTAAGTGGCCTCTTAAAGACATTATAGGGTCTTTCATTTATTTATGATATAGCATTCTCTAGAAAGTAGAAACAAAGGATGTTGTCATAAACATGACCACAAAATAGCAATATCCAATTAAAGTCGACACATACTCATTACCATCTAGTAAAATAGTAAATTTTAGAGACGAAAACTGTTAAACCTTAGTAACTAAAATTGGAGTTTACTAAAAATGAAAACATAAAATGAATTTTGTTGATACCAGTGTGATTGGTTGGAATAATGTAGGACAAGTGGAAAACACTGATGCATACGATCGAGACTAGAATATCACCCCAACAAAGGAGAGGTGAACCGGTGCCTCAAGAACTCTTCCCATAACCAAGTCAAAAACCAGCTCAAGTTGAACCATCAGCATGAACCACAAATTTGCCGACTTCTCTAAACAGAATATTACAATATGTACAGTATCTAATCATAAAAGTAAGACTTATTATTTTTTCTTTTTCTCATTTTGAGTTCAAGCGAGTCGTCGCTAATCGTATTAGATTGGCATGTGTATTAGAACCAGACATACATGGGTTTGAGCCAGTGGTACACAAGGGGTATTCCTTCTCTCTCTAGTTTTTCTCTCTAAGCTCTAACATTGTTACTCTTGTAAAAATTAACAGAAACAAAGAAGATGGTTTTTAGGTTGTGTAGTTTTGTTTTCATTTTTTTTAATGGGTCGCTAGAGATTTTGATGTGACGGTTGTAAACATGGTTGTCAATGGAATAAAGATGTTGATTTAAGATTAGATATCATTGATATTATTGTATTGACATTTCTTGTTAATCGATGGTTAGTTTTGTCATTTTGTAAATCATAGGTTGCCTAACGTAATGAACTAGAATTACGTCACCCGTGCGTTGCGACGGGAACCCGTAATACTGTTAGGTGTTATGTGGTGCAGCAAGTTGTTGGTGTGTTTAGAAGGGTGGGCTAAGTATGTAGATAAGTTGTAATCACCATGCCAAAATCCCACTCGACTTCTTCGAAAAGTGTTTAAACCAACACCAAGTTTTTATACACTTATATCGGCTGTGGGAAATGACAAAATATTTGCATACAAAATTTAAATACATAAAACCGTCCATTGTTTTCATAGTTCATTTTATGCTAATAAAACTGGCATTAGTTACCATTAGCACTCTCAACACATTTGAAACCTCTTGTTGTTGGAATTATCCAGAAAGGGTATCACATGTAAAAAATGAATTGCATAAGGAAGAAGAAGAGGATTAGGATGGGTATCTTCCTTGTTACACCTAACTTGGCTAGCAGGCTTCAGTATTCAAACTGATTCTTCTTTAAAACTGTCTATTTTAGCTGTACCAATTTTCTCATAACACGTTTAGACCCAAACCCAATTTAACCCTTGTTACGCATTTTGCAACACACAGATTAGATGAACATTGAGATCTTTGTGAATTGTGATACATACCTCTACAGAATTAAGGAGTTGCTAAAAGTATCTCTGAGCTTCATCTTCTTGAAGTGTTCCATGTTTTCCTTGCATAGTAATAGTAGAAACTAACTAAAATTCATACGAATTTATTATTAACAAAACATACTTCATAAGCATAAATGTTGGTCAATGCAAGTAAAGAACAGCTTTTTATATAAATAATATTAAAAATTGTATACAATTTGGTCAAAAGGCTCGGCTCCATCTACATATACTCAAGAACTATACAGAATTTCGTTTTGCTTGCCATAACCTGCTAAGATCTGAGATTTAATAGTGCCTTGTCAGAAATTGTACAATTGAAAACATAGAATAACTATTTGAAAAAAAAAAGATAATAACACATTACTTGGAGGGCTTATGGTTATTTTTCACTATACATACCTTCTTCAAGATTCGTGAATCTTCACGAACAACCTAAAGAACATTCAAAAGGATAAGAAAATGAAGTTATATCAAGTATGATAAAAATAAATACATATAAATCAAATATTCGATATGACTGGAAGTCCAATACTTGAAGAACCAAGCAAATACCACTCTGGTTTTTCTTTATGTTGTATTTGTAGCTCTTTATGCTAAAGCATGTACCACTATTGTTCAGAACACCAAACACCTGACCCAATTAAAAATGAAACTATAAAAGCATGTTAAAGCTTTGAAACATTTCTATGCAACAAAATAATTACCAAATTACCACCATTCCACAAAAACACAGAAATCTTATACTAAATGCAGCATATATGTATCATCATAAGGCAATACTTATTCAACCGAGTAGTGTTTGTTTTTAAATCGTCACGTAAAAAGACAAAGAAAAGTTCAATTATTGAGTCCCTACTTGCTGATTCTTATTGACCATTTGCCAAGCCAATTCATAGCCAATATCCATTCTACGTAAACACAAATCTTTTTTAGTGGTATATAAGAATGTTAAATGTGGATAAAATAACCAAATCTAAATACAAATCAAATAGAAATCAGTCAGAAATCAAGCATCATAGCATAACTCCTTCAAAATGTAAAACTCAATACCAAAAAGTAAAACAAACATAAACAACCAGGATTAAAATTCTGGTAATAAGAAAAAGAAGTAACCCAATGCATTGCAGCATCAACAACAGGCAACAACTAAAAGTGGTATAAAGAATCAAACCTATTTGTCCTTTGAAGGTAGTTCAACTGCTATCTGAGTACTTTCTCGCCTGAAACATACAATTTTACCCATTCATTGCTGTGATTATCAAATGTTGGTCAATTTTTTTTTTCAGAATACAGAACCAAATGTAAACGAATTCATGCAAAACAATAAACCCATATAAAGATTTTAAAAACCTCTATAAATCTTAAGAGAACCAAAAAAGAAAATAAGGAACGTACCAATTGTATATGGTCGAATACACATCGACTAACAATATTTTAGAAACAATAACTTGCAAATAGCGATCAGATGTGTACGTCCTTAAATTCAGAGAGTGAACCTTCAATGTAGAGATCAATCAAGTCACTAAACGTTGATCAGCTAAGCGCCTATATATAAGTAAAATTGAATTAGGGTTTCAGAGAGAAAACACAGGAGGACCTCATCACTAAACCTTGAAGAGCATGAATCGAAGGATGTTGAATTAGGCAAATGAAGCGGATAAGAAACATACCGGAGCTATCGATTTGGACGCCAGTTAGTAGATTTCTTGAAATTGAAGGGCCTAGAACTCCTCTGTCTCAAATTGTTCCTATTTAACTTTTCGTTGAGTGATTCGAGTCAAGCCTTACTGATGAGAGCGCCGATTGCTTCGATTCTACCCTCCACTGCCTTGATTCTCGACGGTATGTCGTTGAAGAAAATCCTTTAAATCTAGATCTGGTAAAGATCGAGGGTGACGTTTGAGATGGGGAAAAGACGGCAATAGAAGTTCGGCGTTGAAGATGAAGGTTATGTGTGAGTGAGAGAATGAACGTAAATGAGCTTAGGGAGGAAGGAAGATGATAGAACGAACATAAGCAAACCTAGGGTTGATTCACTGAAAAAAGGAATGGTGAAATAGCGTTGAAATAGCGATGTCGGTGGTGAACACTGTTCACACCGACATTGCATATTGTATATATATATAATATAATATTTTTCGGGCGTGTCAACAAAACTATATACATACGAGTAGAACTACAACTATTGTATTGTTTCCATAATATACTATTTATCGAGGCGCAGTGGCGGATCTTAAAAGAAACTGAGGTAGGGGGAGAATTTATGTCTAATTTTTTTTCCTAATGCTACGTTTCGAGTGAGCGGTTCGAGTCGGGTCGGGACAACATTACTATAACCACTCTTGCAAAAGTCGGTCTCCAAGGCCGAGTACTCGCTCCAAGGAGGTGTTCCGAGGCGATTGTTTTGTCCGAGTACCTCCGAGTACTCCCCGAGTACGCCCGACTACTCCCCGATTACGCCCAATTCCCCAGTCGACCAACCTAGAAGCGTTTAACGTCTTTTGCAACCTTGACTATAACTCTATTTTTTCATTCAAAAAATAAATACTACAATTTTTTTAAACATAAAAACTAAAATACTTGTTAACAAAAAAGACTAAATTGTTTATAAGATAAAGCAGTGGCCGAGATGGCTCACGGCGGAGTAGACGAGCATTGGTTGGAGCCTAGAGTTTGGAAACCATTACTCTTGGTGTTCTGTTCATATGCGGATAAAAAGGGGGATGTAATGTCGTATGTTCTTATTTAATTTCTTCAAAACTCAAAACAATTAACAAATTAGGAATATTCTATATTGTTTTATTTTAATATTTATTATTAAATAAGTAATGGATTAATGATTTTTAGCGCAAGTGGTTAGGAGGATGTGTGAATTTGAGAATCTTCCCTTGAGATGTCTCAGGTTCAAATCTTGTTAAGAGCAATTACTCTGTGCAATTTCATGTGATAGGGAGAAAGTGCACCTCGAATAGATGTCACCAGTTCAAACCTGAGGAGGAGAGAGGGTTTACGGATTTCATTCGGTTCCCGCTTATCTGGGGGTACGGTCTTATGGAGGTCGAGAAATCGACCTTGGCTACATCGCCCGGTTCACAATGGCTAGCACGCGAGATCGTCTACTGTTAATAAAGAATGGGCTGGGTAATTTTTATTGGTAATGGGTTATGGATTTCTAATTTATTGGTAGTTGGCTAATTATAATTATTGGGTTTTATATATTTTATAAAGTTGGGTATTTAACTATAAGTTCAAACCTCAAATACCCAAATAAATACTCGTTCTTTAGTCACTCGGATATTTTTGCCATTCATATTTTTTAATAAATATAAAATATTTTGGAGCTGAGGCGAAACTAACCCTAATTTTTTTTTACGGCAGGGGCGAGACCATGCATTTAAAATTTTTTGAATTACGGGGTACCAAATATATACTTATGGAAAAAACGGAGCAGGGGCGGTCGCCCTGCCCGAAGTCCACTATGCTTCGCCCCTGTATACAAAGAAGTTTTTCCAGATTTGTAAACTACTTTATTCTTTTAGACAAAATTTTTGTTTGATACTTTAATAATTTATGTTTGATATTTTGCGAATGATTTTTTTTTCGTAACTTTTTTATTATATATTTGTTATAAACCACCCGTGTTATACACGGGTTATAACTTATAAGCTATTTAAGAATATAGAGTACAGTTAGCTACAATACAAGAGAGAGAACTCAAAACTTTTATTAAAAGTATGTATGGGAAAAGTTTCGAACTCATGATCAACTACTAGTTACATAACTTTATTATCCTTCTCTTTTTTTATTATCTTAGCTGTTTAGAATTAAAATTGAAATTCACAATTGCAAAGTTAATTTAGAATTCTCGAAACATTCAAATAAATCAAATATGTACCAAATCCTTTTATATTAATTCAAAAGGCTTAATATAGTCTCGTTAGTACCCACCAAATATATAAATTTAGAATTTTGTTATAAATTTATACGTACAAATAAATATATATACAAATATATAATTTTATGACGTCCGGTTCTTAAATCCGGTCCGACCTCTGACCAGTAAGGAGACCGGATTAACGTCCGGTCCGGTTGTGAAAACATTGGTTTTTAAGCTCAAGTTTACAATTGACTACGTTTTAATGTTGTAAGCTACATTAGCACTTGGTTTTACGGCAGATTAAGCATTAGGATGGCAGACGTTTTTATGATTTTTTTTTCTACGTTTAAATATTTAGAATCGTGTTGGTTGTCGCGGCAACGTAATGTTGGTAAACCACTAGTTTAAATAAAACTCACAGCATTAATAATGCTCAAACAAAGTTAAAATATCTGCATTATTGGTAGGTAATCGTCCTAATCTTCTTAAACTATCAAACAAAAATTAAAATATCTGCATTATTGGTAGGTAGTCGGCCTAACCTTATAACTAAAATTTCTTTCAACAAAACATGTAATCTCTAAGTTACACGCAAAAAGGATGTCAGTCCTTAAATAGTTTCAATAATGTAGCACAGACAGAGGATAAAGCTCATCGTTAACTTCTATTTGAAATATTATCATTTCTATGCAACATGTGGACTCATGTTAAGCTCGTCGATACCTTTTATTTTAGAAATATTATCATTTCTATGCAACTTGTGAAGTGCTACAATGTCCGGTATTCTATTTGTATTGCAGCTAGATCTTTGCTGTGTTTGTTTAACTGTAGATAAGATCGAGCCATTAATTAGGTATTGATGAAGTTCGTACTGCACCGATATTTTTCTAGCAAGATTTCCCTTCAATCATATAGCTCCCTCATTTCTTTCAAAGTTTTCACTTTCAATTCGGAATCAACTGGAGCTTCTCAGTTTGTCTTTCATTTTAACGAAACATCTTTCATCTTTGGCTCTTGTTATAGTCATGCTCGTACCCAGTGATGGATCCAGAATATTTTCTGAGTGGGGACAAAAAAAAATGGGTTGGCACAAATCAAGTCGGGTCAATATTGGTTGATAAAAAACAGGGGAAAATTACCTATATAGACTTTGTTAACCACTTTTTCTCCAAAATAGACTTGATTCCGTAAGCTAAAATTCCAAATCAACATCCACTTAAAAACTGACACGTACCCACTTCAGACTAGGCTAGGCTGGCTAAGTTTAGCCAGCGTCTTTTCCTGACCAAAAAACATGTGATCCCCACTGTTATCCACAGAATGGTTGACACGTGTCGGAAATCATTTAGCCATAGATGTCTCTGGCTAATTTGAAAATGTCTCCAACTAAATTTTTGAATATTTAGCCGCGTTTTTTTTACTTAGCCGGCGATTTTGTTTATTTTTGTTTTTTTAACTTAGAATTACCCTCAAAATTACTAAGTGTAATATCCGGCATCTTGTATCACCAATCTTATCAACTTTTCTATCTCACGGCTCACGGATTTGCTTTTGGTTGCTCATGTGAAAACTTCCTATGGTGTTCATCTATCCTGGATTGTTGTCACATGAGCACGCTTAACTGTGAGGTTCTCCTCTCATCCACTACCATTAAACCCTAAAACGCGATGATGATATTAGATGCAGGACGTTCCTTATAAACCAAGATCTCTACAGTGTCACGGCTGATGTGGATTTGCATAGGGTGTTACATCAACCCTAATTTTCACCCAAATTACCTTTACCTCATTTGAAACCCTCAAAGGAGAAACACCCATCAACGAGAAACCCATCGACGATGACAAATCCCATTGACGACGACAACCCCATCGACAGTGACAACCCCATCGACAACTACACCCATTGACGGCGACAATGGCTTCACTCCACCATCTTCTGAATCGGCGACATTCAACCATATCGGGGGCAACTATGGGACAAAAAAGGAGCAGAAGCAACGGGGAAGACGCCGGAAGCAGCTGTCCAGGGCCGTACGACATCATCGATTGAAGGTGCCCCAAATCAAAAACCAACCATCGATTATATTAAAGTAAGATTTCTCTAGCCTGTTACATAGAATTAATTCCTTCTTGTTGGTTGTTGTCGATTTTGCACGCACCTTTGGACACACTGATTTTGATGGAAACCAAAATCCCCTGTTTTTGAATTTAGGTTTTCTTTTGAAATTGGGGATTTTTTGGAATTTGCGGTTTCTTTTAGAATTGGGGATTCAGCTAACATAAAATTAATTGGAAATGGTGTTTGATTTTCTGCACCCACTATGGGACCATAAATTTGATACGAATTTGGGTTATATTTCTTATAACCATCTAATATTTTATGAAGGCAAACATAAAATTTAGATGCTCATTTAATGTTTGTAGGTTGAAAAATAATTATTTAGTTTAAGGTAACCAACCACAAAAATGTCCGACCTACATGAAAAAAATTGATAGATCCTCCACTCATCATCAGATATAAGTTGCTCCGTATCAATGGTAGGTATTTACAGAAGGAAGATGTGATGGGTGGAACCTGATCAACACGGATGTATCTGGGCGGAACTTTGACAAGCGGTTTCTTGGTTAGTTCTATAACACTAGGAACTAACTCTAAACCACCCAAACCGGTTCCTGTCTGCTCCATGGTTTTTAATTTCTCTCAGTATCTTTTTCTCTTGATCAGATGCTACTTCAATATTCTATGATATTTAGTGTGTGTATCTGTGACTTTTCGACTGTCAACATTTTAAATAAATTTTACGACAACCTACACTGGATTTTAGCCAAATGGCCCAAAAGGTGTATCTAGCCACCACCTATTACTTTTCTTAAACCATCATTTTCTTAATCGAGACGATAATGGGTGAATTTATATAGTTTATTATGGAGTAATTATTAAAAGCAAAAGCAATTTTGCAAACAGAAAATGCAACAAAAAAAACAAAAAGAGAATATGCCGAAAAGTTAAGGGTTATTGGATTTAAATACTCTCAACTATTACCATTTGGCCGCCGGCACTCCCAACTTCAAAAATAGCCCCCCACCACCCCATACTTTCACGATATTTTCATATAACACTCTCCGTCTAATTGAACCCTAACCCCGTTAAATGAAGAACAAAAAAACAATTTTAAAATCCTAAGGGACCTAGCATGTAAATTTAATTAAACTTGTGAACTGATAATCTCCTTCAACCCATCAGCTCATCACGATCAACCACGTACTTACCTTCAACTCATCTTCTTCGAACACCACACCAGCCGGCGACCACCTCTCCGCCGACGAACACCACTCCATCGCCGACGGTCTCTCCATCGGCGACCTCCCTTACCGCCGGCGACCATACCCCCACCATCATCATCATTCCTTGCCTAAACCAACCGACCATACCCCCACCATCGTCCATCATCACCATTCCTTGCCCAAACCAGCCTCTCCCACCATCGACATCGCCATCCACCACCATCTCCATCCCACGTCGGCAACCACACTTCACCACGACCGTCACAAGGCTCTACCACCACCATCGATCCTCGTAGATCCGAAATTGGGCATCACAGATCTGAAAATTGACCATCAACATCGCGAGAGTTTTAGTGCAGATCTGGATCTACAGTCGCAGATCTGGATCTACCATCAATATCGCGATTTTGGCCATCGCGGATTCGAAGCTACTTCTGGATTTGTCGGAGATGATGATGAATGATATGATGATGGTAGCAGTGGTGGTAGCCGGTGGGTTCTAACTGAAGAAGAACAAAAAAACAATTTAAAAAAAAACCATTCTGTTAAAACTTTTAATGGGGTTAGGGTTCAGTTAGACGGATAATGTTACAGAAAAATATCGTGAAAGCATGGGGTGGTGGGGGCTATTTTTGAAGTTGGGAATGCCAGCGGCCAAATGGTAATAGTTGGAAGTATTTTAATCCAATTCCTCTTATTTTGCATATATATTAATTTTTTTGACGTTTCATTTTTCGTTTGTAACTCTTAATTACTCCATGTCGTTCTCTGGGTTTGTTTAATTATGATATTTATAGATTTAAGTGAAAATAATTAAAATGTTAGTTTTGAACTTTATTTTCTCATAACTGTCTCACAATAAATCAGGTTCTACAAATGTCCCCCTACGTAAAAAATGTCAGTGTCATTTCCAACCACATTCGTTTCTAAACATGGTCGTATGCACCTCAGTTGGGACACACGTTTTTTTTCTAGTGGTGAAAATCGTGGTTTCGTTTGTAGCTGACGAGTATAGTGAGTGGACAAATTAAGATTCCGTTTAAACGCACAAGATCGATAAATAAGAACACGATAGATTTAGATGAACTCACTTATTACTGCAATTAAGAAAACTTACTCAATAACTCAATTACAATAAACCCTCATCATACGTATAACCCTAAACTCGGTTATGTATTTATAAGAAAGACTCAACTTGGTCAACAAGCTATTTAAAACCCTAAAACCACTTAAACACTTAAACTCACTTGTTATTAGACTTACATTGGTTGTTCCATATCACCAAATTGTGATAGGCCCGTACTCGAGAATTAAGCCCAACATAGTCAAAGAAACACTTAATAGCTAGTTTTCCTTTAGTTAATGGGTCAGACAATGTTTTACTCTTGAATTTTACCTAATTACGGTTTACTAAAATTTGAACCCACATGTTAATATGTAAATAGTATTGGAAAAGGACAAATTGATTTATGTTTCAAGTGCAAACTAATACATTTTATAAACCTATTGTTAATTTACACCATTTTGTTTGAAACAAAACTTCAACCTTCTATCTCAAAAGATAAAACTTTAACACCTTAATTACATGCACTTTCGTAAACTACAAATTAATAAATTCCAAATTTCTAGTTTCTGATATTATCCAAGCAAAAGATACGTACAATTTTTAGATAAATCGGAATAAAATTAACCCGATCCTTCTAATTTCGAGATCAAGACCTAAGATTATATCCCTTCTGGAATATTAAGTTATTACATTCGAGTCTTTGCAGTCAGGTGGCATATATACACATAAAAGCGAAAAAGACAAAGTGGGTCAAAGTCGAATAAAAAGGTAGAAGGAACATCGTTTAATAATACATGATAACACGATTTTACCGAAAGTAATAGGAATCTTTGAAATTCTAAGATATGGTATGAAAAAAGAAAAAAGAAAATATATATTTTGTATATTTTTTGGCGAATCCACTAAAAAATCTAATGCAAAAAAAATTAGTACAAAATATACAGTAAAAAAATAAGTAGAAACTACTGATTTTATTATACTATATTTTTCCATTATATTTTTTTGTACTGTATTTTTTGGATTATTTTATTATACAACACAAAATATATCACAAAAATGTAGTACTGGAAAATATGACAAAGAAAAATATAACAAAACATTATTATATATCATATTAGCGTAGCTAGTAGATTTTTTTATTTATAAAAATATAAATTAATATTGTACTCGAACTAAAAAGAAAAAACGTTCAATGTTATGGTATAACTTTTATAAAAAGGTAATGTCTTATGAATATTCAAAAAAGGAAAGGAAAAGTTAAAAAGTTTAAGTTTTTTCATTAATACTATTTCCAACCTCAGCCTAGAGTTGAATCTCAACCCTTAATTAATAAATAGTAAGCTTTAGATTTGTTTCACATGTTTTTATCGAATTAACTCTTTTAATCCAAGCTTTTCAAAATGGCCATTTTCCTCCCTAACGTATAAATTATGTCTCAATCACCTTCAACCCATTAGCATCGTTAGTGTGTGTGTTTTTTTTTTTTTTAGTTAAATGAAGAATGCCCATAGTTAAATGAAGAATGCCCTCCTTTAACATGAAAGAATAGTAACGGTGTTAACGTGTTCAAGAGTTCTAAATATAGTTTTAAATCATTAAGGTCTCTGTAGGGCCGGCTCAACGTTGCCAAAGCAAGCTCAGCAGTGATTCCATCTGCTCGAATGCCCTAGATGGCTAGATCCCAATTCGTAAACTCAGTGCTACCTCTTTGTGAATCGTCTTCCTCAGCTCCTCTGTTATCAGACTCCTCGTTTCTTTCAATACAGAATGCTTTCTTTAATTTTGTGTTTCAGGGCTTCAAGTAATCAAGTGTACTCTGTACAACTGTACACGGTACTCCTCCACTTGTTTCCTCTAAACCTAAGCATTTGCAGCCCGGTAGCCATTTAGAAAGCCCAGCTAAATTATTAAGCCCAAATACTGAAAATACCTATAGAATTTTTTTAAAAAATGAGGCCAAAGGTCTAGATTGGGCTGTTTGACCCATTGAGCCGGCCCAGGATCTCTCATTCAATTCTATTGTTGGATTGTGTTTCTTTGGTGTTAATGCTTACAGCAATTCCTAACTTTTCTAACATAACATTCCATCTACTATAGCACTAATAACCCACTAGAGGTGGGTCACTTTTTTGGATTAGGCGTGGGTTATGACCTACGGGAGCTTAATTAAACACAAAACCCAACTTTCTTAGTGCCCATTTCACGTTAGTGAAATGCATGCAGTAGCATCCAACATTTCCATTTCTCGTATGCTATTTGGGCCTAACAATTTATCCATATGAATTCTGAATTGTGAATTGTGATGTACTCTAAAAGTGATGTTTGTAAGGTTCATGTAACTACAAGTCATGCGATACGGACCCTCCTGAATACCCGACCCAGCAAGTCGAGCACCTACCTAGTCAACATTGCACGTTTATTTTTCAGTTACTATTGCATTATTAATCTAGGATACCACTTTACCTTGTATTCGTAATAATTCAATACTTCCTAACGTGTGTTCCCACGTACTCCATGCATCGTTTTATTCATATAAATTGTAATTTGTGGCTCAATGAAAACAAGAGAGAAAATTTGGAAGGAGTCTTGTTTTTATTTATTAATTTTTTAAAATAACCGTATACCCTACTACAAAATTGAATAAAAAATAAATAATAAAATTTCTTTTAGATTACCTCAATAATAAATTTCAAAGTGCATCCGCCCCTGGTTTTAATAAAAATCAAATAACAATTCTGCAAGAAATTAAGAATATAGGCATATAGGAATCTTTAGTCAAGGGTAATACGCGATTTAAACGCATTCCCCAACACCCGGGGTACTAAAAGCATTTTTACAAGAGCCGAAAATCGGTTCATGATTTCCAGTTATATTTAAAATGGTTATTGGATTTTAATAATCTCAACTTTCGTTTATTGGCCGAGAATACTTTCAACTAAGAAAATGTGTATTAAAACTTCAAGCTTTCAACTTATTTTCCTCTGACACTTCCAACTCTTAAATAAGTTAATTGCAAGCTAAAAGATGAGCTCATTTCAGTTAGTTTTCGCGTGTGGCAAAATAAATTATTCGGTTAATGTACTACATGTTAGATATGTGTTTTTGCGTTTTCACTATCTATTGGACATGTTTGTATGTATGTTTCTATGTATTATCGTAGGTATGGTCTTATTTGTAACTACTTAACATAATATGATTAAAGAGGCTATAAAGAATTTAACATTGACATTTGACAACTTTAAGGAATTCTGATTAAACATATTTAAACGGTATTGAAACCGGCCCATCAAATACTAAAGCCTAAACCCTAAACCCTAAACACCAAACTAAACCATAAATCCCATCGCTGAATCTGAAATATAAAATCTAAAACCTAAAATATAAATTTAAATCTCAATGCTAATCTAAATTAGAAAAGTTAATTTCTAAATCGTAAAAGATAAGGTAGTAGAGTTTGATAACACAGATTCAACACCGCGTGCGTGAATTTAATCTGAGTTCTTTAGAGTTTTCAAGTGTTATTTTTCAAATTCTTTTTTAGACTTATTTTTATTTGATTCTCTATCTATACAAGCCTACAACGAACATATAATTCTAAAGTCAGATATCATTGCAAGTTAAATTGTTTTAAAATCAATTTGTTTATTGTATGAATTAACGAATATGTATGGATAAAAAGCAAAACCTGAAAAAAAAATATCTGAAACTCAGAACATCCTACGATGAAGAATAAGATGCACATAATCTTCAAGAAGACGCGTAATTATTAATAGCTCATTCAAAGTAGATTAACAATATAAGATTCGCCATTTAGTAAAATTAAAACTTTTATATGAGACTAAATTTAATTAGAGGTGATTACTGATTAAAATGCGGCATCAAACATCAACCATCACTTATAATAAACAGTAGGATAGGAAGGGTTAAATATACATCCAGATTCTAATCTATATTTAAACATGCACGTGTGAATTTTTTACACCAAAACGTATATAATTATAAAGCTTCCTATATTCTGCCGAAACTAAAAGTCTTAACACTATGATAATATACAAGTTTCAAGTGGTAACAAACTCTAATTTTAAATACATCGTACATACCATCTTTTTAAAACTTTTAGAATTCAAGCTTTTCGGCTACTAAAAGAATCAATTGGACAAAAACGAATTAAACAAACAAGAAGAAACGACTATAAATTGGCAGCAAAATCCATCAAAAATCATATAACCCCAATTTAGTTCATATTTTTACATAAACATGGCATTTAAAACCACTTCTTTGAACCAGAATATTTCCGATGATGGAAGAAGAGAGCTCACAATCAAAGAATTCAAAAGATGGTTGATGAAATTCGACTCTGATAAAGATGGCCGGATCAGCAAATCGGAGCTCCAGCAGGTTGTTAGGGCCACCGGAGGTTGGTTTTCCGGTTGGAAAGGCCGGTCGGGAATCAAGTCTGCTGACAAGGACGGAAACGGTTTCGTTGATGATTCTGAAATTGAAAACCTAATTCAATTTGCTCAGAAAGAATTGGGTGTTAGAATCGTATCGTACTAACATATGCAATTGTAATCCATTTCTTTATTTTTGTGTAGATAATAAGAGTTCTGAAACTTATATGCCATCTGTATTTCAATTTTTTGGTAGTTGAATAATTCTATTTCTGTACGGTTATGTAATCACATTCTCATTCGTATCTTTAGTTGTTCAATTAGTCGACGTTCGGTGGTGGAAGTTTCCAGAAGTTCCATGTGTTATAATCCTCCTGCTGATGAAACATAAAAAACGGGTAAACAAAAACATAAAAATAGTAATAATAATAATAATAATGTTCAGAGACGGTGAGGAAATTAAAATTTAAAACCTCTTCGTGCACGGATATTGGCGGGAAAATTCCATTGACGAGAGCATGAAGTGAAGCGTATGATTTTGAATCTATGCAACGGTTAATAATAACCTCACCCTGTAAATTAGAAACATAAAGACAATAATTTATGATTAATGTATTTAACAAACTTATAGAATATTATTTATAAACAGTGATTAAGGTTTATTTAAGAACCTTGGGATTAATGATGAAGATTTTTCCCTTTGGTATACCGACTTTCAGGTAACTAAATTCGTCTGTATCTCGGTTTCCAAAACCCGCATAAAATGGATTCCTATCGGGTGGAAAACAAGCCTTGATATCCTGGAATTCAAACGTTCGGTTAATAGTTATTAAAACCCTCGTTTTGTCATTAAATATAAAAAAGTCGCGATGTTGATAACTGAATATTTTATGTGGAGGTCAACATTGTAAATTTGATGGGACGGAGTAATCGGTAAGTAACTAGAAACTAACCTCCAAACAAGCAATTTTGAATTCATGTGGAGCTCTTCTTATAACTGCAAAGGGTAGTTAAGTAATTTCAAAGATCATCCTAAAAAGAACTATACAAATTACAAAGCTATATCTATTACAAATCGACAATGAACAAAAAAAAGTTACGTTTGCAACTACTCAATACGACTACTTTTAAAACCAATGTAGAAAGAATGATGGGTAAAAGGGGATTTTAACATAACAAAAAAATAATTAAAAGTGGATAGATGGGTAGTTAACTCATGCAATCGGCCAATACGCGAACTTTTATAAAAAAAGATGTATTAAACAATTACCTTCACGAAAAAGCGAAGGAAAAAGTCCGTCAGGAGAAATAACAACAGGTCCATCAGGCAAAGCCTTCCCATCCTGCAAATTAATTTATAAACAAATATTAATAATGACACAATTATTTTTAAAAATTTGCCAATTTAAAAAAAAATAATGAAATAAGCAGTCACTTTCAAGGAAGTTAAACATAGAGTTAAACTGCTTAAAGTACCTGTTTAAGGTTAAACAAGAATTGTCTAGTGATGGAAGCTTGAGAAATCGCACGAGCGCTTAAATAAAGCATTTGATATCCATTTTCCTACAATATAAAATCAAGATATTGTTCATATTTGTATAAATGCATATTATTTAGTTTGATAAATGTATAAAAATATGACAACATACCTTAATTGCCGAAAAGAGATGTGTAACACCAATATGTGACCAATCTCTACCTACCAAAGGCATGAATTGTCCAAGAACATCTGATCTGTAAGACATGACAATATGTGGGTTATTTTACGTTTCACATATCGCATATAAACATGGTAATCGATTTGCTTGTGGATCTTCAAGAAGAAAAGTAATATTACTTGGTAATCGTTCCATCAACATCCGAGATCACAATGCGCGTATCCCACCTCCATAAATAAATCCTAGCATCCACCTAAGATGTATCATGTATGTATGTCAATATATCCCACAAACTAAAAGCAATAAAACTAAGAAGAATTTAAAAAATAATAATAAAACCTTTTGAAGCCCGAGAACCGCGGTTGAAAATGTAAACGTGACTGTGTTTTGCCCTTCGGCTAGATTCAAAGACGCTAACTGGTCGGGAGTTGGAGTAAGTTCACGCGTATGCATGTTATCGGATTTTGGTGAAGACCATTCTTTTTCAGACTCGGTTTCTTGACCAATTTCAGCATCGGAATCCTTTCTACTTTCCTCGGAAACACTTTTAGTACCCGATCTCTTAAATGGCCACAAACTCCAGCTTCCACTAGCACCATCATCAACAATATCAGGACCACCACCTACAAATAAGTTTTCGTTTTTCATTTTAAATGTCAAATTTTGACATAACTATTATGAATGAGGTTTGCGAAATGTAACAACTTTTGGTCCATGTGGTTTGCGAAATGTAATCACTTTTGGTACTAAGGGTCTAAAGTAACAAGTTTGGGTTTTATGATTTTATTTTTGCAACAGGAATCAAGGCTAACTTCCGTTAACTTTTTCAGTGAAATGACCAAAAGTTGTGGAAGCTAGTTTCATACCCAATCTTGTTAAAAAAAAAAAAAGAAAAAAAACATGTTACATCTCACAAACGACATGGATCATGTGTGTAATTAGCTCAATCATTTACCATCTTTAAGATCATTTGAAAGGTCATCCGCAATTTGTGGTAATTCTTTGTCAAAGTTTGCTTTTCTGAACCTTAAAGCATCTTCTCTAATCAAATCCCAATTTGAGGATCTTAATTTACCAACCGGTGAGTAAAATTGTAATTCTTCTTGATTATCTTGAATTGGATCATTAAATGGACACCACAAGTTAGGTAGTGATTTCGCCTTCCTGCCGATTTCCACATCTAAAATATCACAACTTTTAGGAATATCCAAATAACTTGGAGACCTTCTAATGTTTCCCTTTAACCCTTCAAGATTATCTTTTGACGGTTCTTGATAGGTTTTGATTGTAAGTAAATCTGAACCCACCTGTTTGACTTCTTGTTTCACATCTTGTTTGACTTCTTGCTCTGTTTTGCTGATGTTTGACTTTGTATCATTAACATCACCAATAATCAACTGTTCTTCCCCAACCGGTTCAGATACTTGAATTTGAAATTCACCATTTGGATCCAACGGTAGTCTGATTTCATTTGTTTCATCTTCTTTCTTTATAACATTATCATCCAAATTTTGACAATACGGTACCGCAACAGAACTGCAAGAAACAACTTCTATCGCCGCGTTTTCTTGATTATATTCTTGATTATTCCCGACTTCTGCATAGCTTTCGGGTACAATTTTTAAAGACCCTTGTGATGTTATCAAACCAACTTCTGGTTCATTAGCATCATCCACCTGAGTTCTTAAACGCGCTTCAGAAACACAAGTTTCACCAACATCTGCAACAACAGTATCTTCAACTTTCATTAAAGGCACCTCATGATCAACACCTGAATTATCCAACTTATTTACAAAGTGTTCTTCACGCAAAACTAAATCCGTCTCCAATCTTCCACCAATACTATCTCCATTATCGTTACTTGATTCTCTATTTCTTAACGAATGATTTGTTGACCACCTTGTTTCCAATAGATCAGCAGCAATTTCAGCTCTTTTTAATTGTGTCATTTTACCAGTATCCTCCGAATCATTTTCTTGTTTTGACAAAATATGTTCTTTCAGCGATCTTCTCCCTAGAACAAACCCTAAAATTCTAGATCCTTTAGAGTTGGAGTTGCTGACATCACCAACCGAATTACATTGACCAATGTCATAATCCAGACTTTTAGACTTAATCGGAAGATTATTTTGCTTTTTTCCATTTATGTCCTCAAAAGAAGATGAATTTGGGGAACCATCTGCAGATTCAACCTCTCGGAGAAAATACGCCTCCCCGCGTGGATCCAAATACATATGAAAATCAGCATCAATACCATTAACATTAATGTCAACAACTCTTTCTTTCGCCTTCAAAACCCCTTGAAATTTCCCAAATTTAACATACCATGGAGATGATTTCAAGCTACCATCTTCTTGTTGAACCACAACTATATCAACCGCCCCGCCAAACGGATGAAACGAGCCCGAAACCGTGTAAACCCCTTGAGTTATATAGCTACCTAACCTCCCAACAGCATACATCTTTGATTTTTCCACTCAATTCACCAAAATCACATCATCAATTTCAACATATCAAATAACAGTGCAGAAATCTTGTAATAGTTGCCTCCAGTAATCCCCAATAGTACAAACTCCTCAAACCAATTGGGGATAGAGCTGACAAAGATCAAAATTTTCGAATTACCCAATTCATTGCCGACACGAAATGTTATGATGATTCTATAATCTAGACGTTTCCACAAAAAATTAGAAAACCGCCTCTAACGAACTGTAATTGCAACCAAAGATGGAAGCTTGACTACGAAAACTTTCTAAATAGATACAAGTAGACAAATAGAATTGACAATTTCAAATGAATAAATAAAATTAAGATCGAACAAGCAACATCAATCAAATGGATTGAAATATTACACAGTTGGAGAATGGGGCAAAAGCATATTCCGTTTCAGATGATCTGAATGTACCACGAAGACGTGACGGAATGATGCTGTTTATCGGAACTGTAAAATGAAATGACGCCTTCGATTTTCCGGAATCTTCTATCATCTTCTAATTGAATTCTGAAAAATTGTTGGATTGAAATTGCAATTGAAATGGGGAAACAAGAGGACACTGACCTGAGGGGAAAGAAACCTGTTCTGTTGGTGTTAAAAGAGAAAGATTGAAGGCGTAAACAACGTTGTTTGATCAATTGGGGTTCTTGAAAATGTCAGATGAATCGAAGAGAAAAGAACAAATCACAGTAAATGATGGAGGTTCGAGCTAGGTGTGGGGACTAATGTAACCATATTAATTGTGTAGTTTTTTTATTTTTTTAACCCATTTTTCCCCATTTCACTGGCAACCGTCCCACTTTTTCGTACTTTTCCCCACTTTTCCACCTCTATCACTTATTTAATATTTATAAATCCCACATATTTTATTCCCAATACTCATCAAACAACAAAGATAAAAAATGATGATCGATATCATCTTCTACATCCGTCTACTCTTCCCTGTTCTTCGAATCAAATCCGATTTGCTCAATCTTATCCACGATTTGAAGATCTGCAGAACCACCACCATAGATCCGTCGATCGGATGTGCTTTATTTGCTCCGGTGATTACCAAAACGGCGACGTTCTTTGCCAGCTCAGTCGGTGCGGTCATGCTTATCATTCTGATTGTGTCGGAAAACAGCTTCACCGGAAACAGAGTTCGTGTCCGTACTGCCGGACTCCGATTTTCTCCGGCCTTTCCTCGGTGATGTGTAGTAATTTCTGAAAGCACCGGTGATAGGGTTATTGTTTGGTGTAAATATATTGATTCTGATGTTAAACATTATTAGATGGAGTTGATTTTAATCTTATCTTGAATATTAACGAGTTTTTGGCAGGCGTTAGTTCCTGTTTCTTGCTTTAATTATCGCGACTTTTGGGCTTCTGGCATGCATACAACTGTCTTACATTAGATAATTAATTTAATTTGTATAAATGATCACTCACACACCCTCTAGTCTAGGTATCGATCGGCATTCAGTACCAGTATCTCGTATCGTTTCTCGGACTGCTACTTGTACCTATAATTCGTCGCAGGTAACTAGTACTCACTGTTTTCCAACATTTGAGTAGTAGTATTTTCATTACCGATTTTATTATATTAGAAGATACATATTTGGTGTAAAATTTATGTAATTGAGTATTTTATATTATAAAGATGTTAGTGAAGAGAGAGAAAAACTCAATAAATATATAGAAAGAAAGACACTATTGTAAAACTATGTGGTATACGGGATGAGTGAGAGACTTGAGTGGGCATGTCACGTAGAAGAGAGAGTGTGTAAAGTGAGTGAGTGGAAGGGTGGAAATGCATGAGGCTTGAGCGGTGGTTTGAGTGATGATTGATTATTATTTTTTTTATAATTTCATTTTATAAAAAAGTCACGTTATTAAAAAAAAAGTAACGGAAAATAAAAAGAGTTAAAATAAATTAAAAAACGTTTCATTCTAAAAAAAAAAACACAATACATTAACTAAAAAAAACATTACATAAATTAAAAAATCAACATTACATTTAAAAAAAAAGTCCTAAAAATTAATTTTGAGGGGGTAATACTTGTTCTTAATACGTTCTTTTTCTTTTTCGGCGAATTCCCGATCGATTCCGGTTAAATGATCGGTATTCGAGAATAACAATTGCAACCCGTCTAGTCTGTGCTGGTCTTTTTTCAAAATCTTCAAGCTTCTCGCATAACTTATCCATCGGGTTGCTAACTTGTTGAGCTTGCGGATTTGAAGAAGATGCATGTTAAGTTTTGCCTTGGCTCGTTCCGCCTTGGCCCGATCTCTCCCGGTTGGTCAGGCCGGCTCCTCGTCTTCGTCATTGGAATCGTTTAGGTTAAACTCAAAGCGAGCATCCGATGCGCTGGCACTTTCATGGTTGCTTGATTCCGACGTTTTGCTCCGCACCTTGATCGATGCAGTGTAGCTCTCGTGCCTCTTCCATGACCATGTCATCACTTTGCCGCTTCGTCGGGTTTGTTGTTTTTGTTGATAAATACCATTGAATTTTAGGACCTTTAGATTAAGGTCAACCCACTTGCTAGAGATCATGTTGTTCGTACGGTATTCACCATATAACATTTGAGAAATATCGGTAATGGACCTTGACCCAATGGACTAAACAAGCAAGGTCCAATAAGAGTTTAGGCCCATTTAAGGCCACGATCAATGAAATACGAGCCCATGTAAGTTCTCGTGTTTGGTAACGCTCTATGTGAATTGTGGGAGCCTACAAATAAAAACAGACTATTAACCATTTACACGGCTGACAACCGGAACTAACAAAATGGAAAGATTTAATTATATACAACAATTTATAATTATAATATTATTATTAAAAGAACATAAAGTCACTCGGAACGGCAAAACGCAAAGTGTGCGCGCAAAACGCTAAAACCGCGTTTAACGAGTAATCGCCAGGTTCAACCGATTAACTGTCACGACGTGCGAATCAAAGCAAATGTTTGTATTTTATAATTTATTATAAATATTAAAGACATCGGGAAAATAAAAATAAAATAAAATGCAAGATACGTATTAGTGTCGGAAATTGATCATAGCACATAAACCAAAACCCGAACTCGACCAAGAGGATACCAATAAGTATATAACACTAGACCGTAATATAATAATTCACTTTCTTACCTGCATATATGTGTAACACCCCGAATTTTTATGTATTATAATTACGAGAATAAAAGAGAATTTACATCTGTTTAGTAACGTCATTTCAATCAAATTCTAGTCTTAGGACAATTTTACTATTAACTGTACCTTAACGAAAATTGAAGTTTATATGATATAAACGCTTTTATCATATTCGTATACATATTTAGAATCATTTGAGGGTATGCGAAATTTTGATTTAAGCGACGGTTAAAAAGTTACACGTAAAACGATGAAGCGTCTGGTAGATCCCAAATCTCGAAACCTCCTTAGGAAGTGAAACCAATGGGGTTAGATAGGAAATTGAAAATCGTAAACGTAGGCAAAAACCGCGCGCGAAACGGAGTTCGAACTAATCGGGAAACGCGAAAACAAGTTAACCAGTCGCGCTGAACCAGTAGACGACACGTGTCAGTACACGCGTCATCCCCCAAGCTGAGTCACGAGGACACGTGGCAGCTGGCCACGACACGTGGCATCTGTCGTGACACTTGGCAAGCCACCGGATGAGTCAGCATAACACGTGGCAGCCACGTGGGGTGCCACGTCTGCCATACCTACGCGCGGAGCGCCATAGAGGGGGCCAAACCCGCGCGACGCGCGTAGCCCCCCAGATCAGCCCTATAAGTAGTTCATTCGGCCAGAAGAATTTTACGCCATTTTCTCTGATCCCGACTTTTCCCAAACACCCAAAAACACTCTTAGGATACTAGGGGAGGTTCTACTCAATTCGGATCGCATCGGAGACGCTCGAGAAGACGCTATTACGCTCACAGAGACGGTTGTGCTCGTGATTCGTTATTCTCTATAGTCGTTGTTACGTCAGTTTGAGGTGAGTTCTTCGAGCCCTCTTTTAACTGATTTTAATGATTTTGGGCCTGGTATGTATACATAAATCTTTTGAATATTTACGTTATAAGTTGTGGATATGATAAACGTATTTTGTATAAATACGTAGCGATTATGAAGGATTATTGATATAATCTAAGAATATTATGAGGAATTGATAAACGCATTTTGAGTATAAATATGTAAGATATGATGTTAGTTTGTTTGTTATACTTTATGATATTAGAAGAATATTGGCTTTACTTTAAGTATTGAGGTTGTCGGGATTATCATATGTTATGACGACTGTAGACTTACATGTATTGAAAGTGTGGTCGGCTGGTGGCTGGGTTCGCCCTACACACGCCCTATATATAAACATCGTCAATATAATGGAAGTATATCCAAGTTAGGCCTATGAGAAACTGACTCGGTGGAACAATGCCTAAGGTAAACCAATATTGTTTTAATATTATTAAGTATGATGAGATGTGGGTTGGTTAAATAGGTATGAGTACCTATAGGAGATAAATCTTTGTGAAACAGATGATTTTGACAAAGAAGTTCGGGATATGGTTGTAGTCATATACGACCAAATTGTAAAACGAAATGGTTCGAAGCACGAGTGTGTCGTGTATGGACCAAAGTTTGGGAATAAATGGTTTGATAAAAGAAATAATAAGTTAGAGGTCAGTTATTAATGTAAGGATCTCAATGCCGTGGCTTTGTAAGAAAGCGATAGATTTCCCCAATGTGTAGGGAATGAGAATTGAGCAGGTTGTACAACTAAATCGGTGACGACCGTGTTGAGAGGGATCAGCTCGTCCCTTAACTCGGCATTTGAAGAAGGTTACATTAGAACGACTAAACACTTATTAAAGTCTTTTATAAAGGAATATGATATGATAACTATTTTAATAACATGATTTGTTCTTAAAACGTGTTAAGTAATGACTGATAAACGTTTTGAAACATGGTTATAATGTTAAACGTTTTGAGAACTGTTGGTTAACTATAAACTTAGAACTCACCAACGTAAGCTGACGTTTTAAGTATGCATATCAGATGCAGGGCAGACATCTGGATGAAAAGAAGGAAAGTATAGCTAGAGGCATTTTGGACCGAGAAGCTGAGCTGGCAATTAGTTAGAAATATGTGATGTAAATTATATTACATTTAATGTAATTAATAATTTTTAGAGTAAATTACACAAATCGTCCTTTATGTTTGCCTTATTTTCAATATTGACGAGAATCGTCCTCTTTGTTTTGATAAATTACACGCTTTGTCCTTTATGCTAACATTCGTTAACTTTTTCTGTTAAATTAGTCACGTGAATTGCACATGGGGTAGTTTTGGAATTTTTTAAAATTAAAGGGACTTTATTGTAAATAACCCAAAGATGAGTCAAAATAAAAAAATAAAACCACTGAATCTTTTTTTGGTTGATTATCCGATGGATCAAAATTTTTTCTTCATCTTCTTCACAAAAAAAACCCAAATTCTTCAAAACCAAAGCAAATACATAAAACCCAAATCAATATCCACTTTTTTTCCAAAACCCACGGTCAATTTTTTGCAAAAATGTATTGTCCAAGCACGAATTTCTTCATCTAGAACTCATCTTTATGGGTTTTCAGGTTTCTTGTACAACGCCACCTCCACGGCACCAACGGAAACATAAGCTCGCCATTCACCGTCTCCGGCGCCGATGAGCTGATCGTCAACACCGGAGTTGATTATTCGGTCAATCTCCCAAAATTTTTAATTATCGCAAGATTAAATGGAGAGGGTGTTTATTGTCCGATTGATCTTAATGGTTTGGATTTGACCACAACCATCACCACCAACGTTGACGAAATCCTAACCATCCCCACCACCACAACCACCACCACATCTAAAGCCTCAGCAACTACCGACTCCGGCACCAAAGACCACCAATTTTCCTTCGAAGAACACTACAACATGGAACCTGTCAGGATCGTCCAAACGGTTAGAATTAATCTAATCAACTGAAACAAGACGGGAAAAACCTCCACAATCAATCAATGGCGGAAACAAGGATTGATTGGATCAAGACATGAGCTCAAAGAAGATAAAC
>WOUH02000014.1:2319736-2331333 GCA_009936405.2 Stevia rebaudiana
CTTCTTCACTGAATGTAGGTTGTGCATGGTCACTTGATGGAGGAGCTTTAATATGAAATCATTTAAAGATGCTTGCACCGAACAAATTCTTCATGTTCTACTTCTCATAGTCTTCATTTGGGATTGCCATGTCTTCTTCTTGCTTGCTGAGTTGTCTTCATTTTCTACTGTTGTGCTTCCAAGGGCCTTGGTTGATAGCCTCATCGCATTTCATTTACTGCACCATCTATTTTATTTGCTAGCGATTAAGAAAGTCCACTTTGGAACTCAAGGACATCAAATTTGTCATTATTTTGACTAATAGCATGCAAGCAAGCAAACAAACAAACATATTCAACAAAAATTTCACTAAAACAGTAGGGTCAGTGGGTAAGATAAAGACAAACTTTACTCCTAATCCCAAAGAGATAGAGAGGCTACTATTATGGAGACTCCCGACTAAGATTTTTGTTTTGATTATTTTTATTTTTGAAGGTGCAAAACAAGTTGAAAGCACACACGTAAAAAAGAAATAAAAGTAAAAGATATCACTCAATATAATGCGTAATAGCATAAATCAGGAGACTAGGATACCCACATCTAAGAAGCATGCAATTAATCAGACTAAATTTTATCAAAATCAAAGCATAAATAACCCTAAAACTTTCTAAAACTAGGTGGAGAAAGGCCAAGGAATGGGTCATCGACAAAGGCTGCCACTCTATCATCTCCTAAACAAATAAACAAACAAACAAACATACTCAGTAAAATCTCAAGGGTCTGAGGAGGGTGAGATGAAGACAAACCTTACTCTATCCCAGATAGAGAATGAGACCCTCGGCTCAAGAGGTCATATCACTGATCATGTTCCCTGAGATGTGCAAATCTATCAAATATCGTCGTATATGCACATCTCATGTCAGCTTCGGTCTGCCTCTAAACCCTTTCCTCATCCATCGTGAGGTTCTCCACTGTCCATACTGGTGTTGTCTCCTGTCTTATCCACACGTGCCCGAACCATCTCAATCTTTCCTCTCTTAATTTCTCAGATATGTACGCTACCCCTAATATAGCTCTTAAAAACTTTATTCTTTATCCGATCTAATGTTGTGTGTCCGCACACCCACCTCAATATCCGCATCCCTACTGTCTCCAACTTTCGCGCATGAATCTTTTTGATTGGACATCAATGAGTTTCGTACTACATAGTTGAACATACTGCTACCCTATTATTTTTTCTTTTAAGTTTTTTTGAAATATCTTTGAACTAAACGTACGTGGCTGGCAGATACGGGGAAATTGCCTTCATAAAATGTTTTGTGTAATTCTTTAACACATAAAATCTTATATTTGCTACCTTTTTCCCATGCTTATGGGTAATCGGACCGGGTATTAGTTAATCCCAAACTCGTGCCTCCTACCCGTAATTTTTTTTTTCCAATCTCATACACCTCTAATATCCAAATACTCGTCCTATAAGTTTTGGTTATTGCCATCCGGCCCGGTTTAATTTTCTTTATACTTTACTTCAAGAAGAAGAGATACATAAAAATCCTTGTTTCTTATATGATATATGTTTAAAAATGTGTATTAAATTGGATGTAATCAGATTTTCTTAGGAGATTCAAGGACACCCATGGTGGTTTGATAGGATGTCTACATGCAGACGTCAAAGTAGCATTAAGTTTATATGAAGCTTCATATCTTGCACTCGAGGGAGAATCAGATTTGCACGAAGCTAAGTTATTTGCGACTAAGGATTTGCTGGATCTAAACGGTTCCAAAGAAAATGATCTCGCAAATCATGCACTGGATATACCTTTGTATCGTAGGATGCATAGGTTACAAGCTAGGTGGTACATAAATGCATATGGTGAAAGAAAAGATGCTGATCAAAATTTGCTTGAGCTTGCTATATTAGATTTTAACATGATCCAATCAGCACATCGTATAGATCTTCAGCAAGTGTCAAAGTAAGTTTCGTCTTGTAGATCAGTATCACGTATACATTGGTATAAGAATTTGTGAAATCTTTACAGAAAATGATTTTTTATCGCATTTATAAGTGTGCATATTCGTGTCTAGTGTGTTAGTGCTTAAACTAATAAAAAAAAGGACACTAGCTTGTAACATATGAAAATATTATGAAAACTCCATACTTGATGCTTCTATGCACATATAGATAAAGTCGAGGGTTTTTTTTTTTAATAGAATGGCAATGTAATATTTTTTTCTAATACAACACCAGTGTCTACTTCAGACTTGATCGAACACTTTACCTCATAGGATGGTGTCCCACCAGAAACCATTGAGCTAGAAACTGTTATAAATATATGAAGATTGAAACTTACTTTGTCACGCGATATGCACATATGCTTACAATCTAAGGGGCTGTTTGATTTGTCTGACTAGGTATGATCTGACTGAGTCAGAAGCTTACCCAGTTAGAAGTTCTGACTAAGTCTGCATCCGACTGAAACTTGGCTGTTTGATTCTGTATCTGACTGACTCTGCTGAATGATAAAAATAACCATAAATTATGTTGAAAAACGGGTTTCTAACGAGGAAAAACGGGTTTCTAACGAGGAAAACTTTTTGTATTAAAACGGGTTTTTTAATAATTTTTATATTTAAAAAATGGAATATATAAAGTGTGAAATTGTAAAACCCTAACAACAAATACAGATCTCATTTGCACCTCGCAGCCACAACCCCAACCCCAATCTGCATTCATCTTCACGACCGTCTTCACCCCTCCCGTCGTCGATCAGTCCATCATCTTCCTCAAACCCTCGACCAGTCAATCGCCTCATTCCTCCAGACGACTACAACTTCTCGTTCATCAGGGCTTCAGGTTTGATTATCTTCTTCAGTAGTCAGGAGTTCGATTTAGGATTTAGGGTATAATTCCTTGCTTCGATTATCAGCCTGATTGTCATCTTCGATCGATTATCAGCCCAACCCACGCGTTTTTGGTCGGTCAGCCGGGTCAGCATGCTTCAAAATCCTGATTCGGTCAGTGGCTCGGTCAGCCCATCTGATTCGGTCACAGCTCATCAAACACACTGACTGACTGACCGAGTCAGCCAGTCAGTGGTCAGCCCGTGGGTCAGACGAAACAAACAGGGCCTAAGTCATTTTATTACTAGTGAATACATTGCAGTTAAAAAGAGTTTAAAGCTGAATACAAAAATCGCTTACAAGAATCAAAGCTGAATACAAAAAATAAAATATGAAAAGTTGTTTTTTGCTCTTAAATCGCTTACAAGAGAATGATTAATCAAAACAAAGAGTACAGACTTTGATTCTAGAAAGAAACAGTGTCGAGCATTGTACCAAGTGTCTGAATGATGTTGGATGACATCAGATTCGAAACATGTTCTTCTAGATGTTTCTTTGCATCCTGTCTTCCCACATTTGCAATTGCTAGCTTTTCTGGAGACAGTTTGTCTTCTTCCTGAACCGCTTTGTTATATTTGATGGCTAAAGTCAACATCTCCTGCAACACATTCATTAACAACCATTCATCATTACCTTCATTAATCCAACTGTATAATTCATACATCAACAATAGAAACAAAAAGCAATTGTATCCTTAAAACTATGTTGACCCGTTGATTACATTTCTAGTATGAAATAAACTTTTGTCATAATAGATGACAAGCTAATTATTTATGAATAATTTTAAGAAAAATGAGCGAAAAGTGGTTTAGGTCAATCCACCCCATACCAAAAATTGTTTCAAACCATCACAAATTCGCAAACATTCTGGTACAAAAGCTATGAGCTCGGTTTTATTAAAGTTCATGTATTTCAGTTTTCTCAAATTTTATTTTGTAATTCTGTTGGGATTTTAACATGGACGCACAATATTATTATAATTTGCGATCTAACCTGGACAGTCTGCTCATTGGTTTTTGAATGGGTATCGAACCGTTCAAGTTTCAATCCATCAGTCCACTTCTTCTTATGAAGATTCAATAGCATCTTCTCTTCAAGTTCATTCTTCCTGTAATTAATAGCTATTGAATAATAATGCCTGTTCAACCCATGAATCAGTGCCTACAAAATAAAATAAAAAATACAAAATTAATAAATCAATCTCAATTTGGCGAACATTTGAGATATTTCAGTGACTCACTTGGATTGATGGTTTGTTGAGATGACCAAGATTGGAAGTTGTTTGGCGCGGTTCTTGACCAAGCATCATGGTTTGTGGGTTAATAAGGCGAAATGCATCAATAACAACTTTCCCTTTGACACTCTGGATTGGATCCACCACAACTGCAACAGCTCTTTGATTCAGAGCTTCAAAACTCTGAAAATCGGTTGAATCAAGTGTATTAATGGTAATATCAAGAAAGTTTCATTTTGGAACATTTAACAAGAGAGTGTTGAATGGATGTTTTACAGTAGATGTATTGATAATTTTACATAAATAGTTAAAAAAACATGTCATGTGCAGAGCACGTGAGTAATTAGATGATGTAGTAATGTAGAACCTGTTGTGTGTTGATGTCAACTCCAGATAACCAACAACCAAATCCAGGATGAGAATGATACCAACCAACCACCATCTCTGGTCTGTAGCAACAAACAAAAATATCAGTCAACTACAAGAAATGTTTGATATTGTGAAGAAAAACGAAACCAAGTGGAAACACAAATGATATGTGCAACTAATGCTTTACTATAGAGTGTTAAGAACATGTTTAACCATATTATAGAATCCTTGATAGCTTCAACTCATCGAAGAAACACATGTAAAAGACCACTAAAATCAAATCTAAAGATTGGCTAACAATTCAAAGTTGGAACAAATCTGCAACCTAACAATTTTAGCAATGAATCACTAACAATTTGATTGGTAAAGTATAAACAACTCCGATACTGCATCATAAACAAGCAAATGAAGATTTTTTTTCTTCCAAAAACTCACCTCCCAGTTTGTTTAAGCATATCAAGCATATTGGTCTGGAAAACATGATCAACGGCTTCAACACTAACACCAGTACCACTCTGAGGCATAGCGAAAACATCCACCACACGAACAGTATACTCATCAACGAATTCACCGAGCATCAATCCCATAACTTCCATTGGTACTCCAGCTCTCCCTGCACAGCATCATAAAACAAAAACAATTGTGTAAACCCTAATTTCTTTTCGATACAACACGATTCAGCAAGATTGTAACAGCATATGACAAAATCAAACAGTTTAAGGAAATAAAACCCTAGAAATTGGTATTTACCATGTTTAAGCATCTTGAGAAGGGCTAATGAAGAGATGTACACTTGCTCCGATGTATCCAGTGTCGGAGAGTCCGGTGGCGGATGACCTAGCGCGCCTCCGGCTCCGGCGAACATCCTCTGTAGCCGTTCCATACCTGACTTTAGCTTCCGATCAAGAAAATCGATTTCTTTGGTAACAAGACAGATCTCCGCAAGCACAAGAAAGGTTTTTTGAGTTTTTCGATCTATAAATACCACGGGGTCGTTGAATATGACGCAAAACTTTTATTAATTTTTTAAAACATTTACCTCTAATAAAGCATTTCAAAAAATTATATATAACAATTTTTTATATTTTTAAATTTTTTTAATTATTTAAATTAATTAAATTAATATTTTTAATTATTTTATATTTTTTATATTATCTTAAATTATAAAATAGATTTGAATTTGTTATTATCTAATTAAGTAATTATCTTATATATTTAAGAAAATATACTACATTTTTTTATCCATTAGGTTTGCAATACTTGACAGTTTAAATCTACCGTTAATATAAATGGTCTTTAATATTTCAAGTCTTATCAGTTTTCATCCATAACGTTTTAAGTCTTACAATTTTTCATTTACAACGTTTCAAGTATTAACATTTTTCGCCTCTAACGTTTCAGGTCTTAACAGTTTTCGTCCCTAACGTTTCAAGTATTAACATTTTTCGCCCCTAACGTTTCAGGTCTTAACAGTTTTCGTCTCTAACGTTTCAAGTCTTAACGGTTTTCTGTCAAAGGTTTAATGACAAAATTGTTAAGATTTAAAATGTTATGGACGAAAACTATTAAGGGTGAACTAAAACTGTTTAAGTCTTCGAAGTTACAGACAGGAAAACCGCACTTACTCTATTTACATTTTAAATTTGATTTTTTTTTATTTGTATAATTATCAACTAAGTTCAAGGAACATATATTTAAAAAAATTTAATGAATATATTTAAAATCTTAAAAAATAATTTATAGTTATAAAAGTGTCGAACATATATTTTTTAAGTGTCCAAACCATAATAACTTAATATATATATGCAATGATTTAATAATAAAATTTTGAATGTTGATTATGTAACGTTGTGTAATACACAGGTTTTAAGCTAGTTCATTATAATAGTTAACTAAAAAAATAAGTATATAAAAACACTTGCGATGTGTCGTATTTTTATGTCATCTTCATTCTTATATTACCAGAAAAACATAAAAAAACATGTAATTTCAGCTTCACATACATTCCTTATCCTTATATATTTTGTGAAACAACAAATGTACTCCACATATTTGGTGTAGAACTTAATCCCAACATGTATTTGTTAACGTTTTTGCAATGAGAAGAGATACAACATAATAAAAAAGTATTATTTAGTTGAAATATTATTAGATATTGAAAATGTGTTGTAAGAGTATTTTTTTTAAAAAACAACAAATAATTTCTAAGGTTGGTGGTTTTTTTGTTAATTATGGGTATGGATTGGGAACCCACTATGGTCCATGAATGTTCTTAATAATCAAGGATATGGATACTTTGCCTATAAAAAGGAGCGACAAAGATGAGGATGAAAAAGCTATGAAATTAAAAACTACATATATTTTTTTATGTTTCCCCAATAAGAAACATATTACGAATTCCCTTGTTTCTAATCAGCTACTTTTGATCATTAGGACACCCCTAAGGGTAGAAATTTGTCTCTTTAAGAGCTTAATTGTCACTAAAACATTGTAAAATTTTATGTTTATAGTCAGTTTTGCTCCCTAAAAAACCATATTAGTTTATGTAATGTTATCTAATAAATACGAAAACACCCCCTCTCCTCGCAACTTTCTTGTCATGGCCATTTTTTTCCGACAACCCTAAAAGTTGGCGGTCGCCCCCTTCCGATGCACTGGTTAAGCTAAAATGTCGATCTCACTCACATAATATTGGGCACATGAAAATCTCTCTCATCCTCCCTGTCATGATAGTCATAAAACCTCACTATATTCTAACCTGCCTCAGGTCTTGCTATATCATGTGAGTTTTCACTTTTCAGACTTAATGGTATCATAGGTCCAGATTTTGCTGTTAATAAAAATAATAAAATATTTTAACAAGCATGCAACTTTGACGCATTGTGAATGATAATGTTGCCCCCTTCCTTTGGCCTAAACATATATAAAACTCCCATCTATCAACCGCAAATTCCCACACCACCTTAAACGATAACGGACTATTATACGATGTTATGCATTGCATTTAAACATACTATTATTTGGTTAGAAAGAAAGACTATTTTGTTGTTATTTTATGTTTTAACTGTTTTCAGTAAGCTACAACCATATATTTTAATACGACTTTGGAGTTTGGTGATCATATATAGAAATCTACCACCGTATATTCCCCACGATTTTCGTCATCCTCTTTAAAACCTTCACCTTTAACAAATCTCCACAAAGATTTCTCAGATTTTTCTCATACAGATGCATACGTTTAATGATTTAGAATGCTTTCTCGTACATTTTTAATCAGAACCACCGTCAACAACCGCCGCCGGCGTCATGCATCGAATCTATTTCTCCGACGAATCTTTTCTTCCTCCCCTTACAAATTTTCCACCTGTTATAACAAAATTCTCAACAAGCTACGAAATGCAGGTCCACCGTCTATTCACCGTCTCCGTCAGAATTCTTTCTCCGGCGTTGCTTTCACGGCGGCGAGCTTGATATCCGCCGCCGTTGCTGTTTCCTACGCGGATTCCCTCCATGACGATGAATTTAACGAAGTGCAATTGAAGAAGAAACGTTTGTTTGGAGATTTTAGGATGGAACGTTCGAACGAGTCGTTAAGGAGAATGCTTGATACGCTTAAGCATACCGGCGTTGCGGTATCGGTTTTATGGAAGTCGTTGAGTTCTGTATTGTCGTCGGCTAACCATGAGGTTCGGTCAGGGTTTGAGGTTCGGGTTGCTGCGTTGTTAGCCGACATTGTGGCTGCCGACGACACCCGACGAGCTGCAGTCGTCGCTGCTGGTGGTGGTTTGGTGGTAGATTGGTTGTTGGACTCGGTGGCGTTGAATCGAGGGGGTAATTACGGAACTCAGGCGGAATCAGCTAGGGCTTTGGCTTACTTGATTGCTGACCCGAATGTTTCCGAAGCGGTTCTCCGGCGGCCTCAAGCTGTCCCGAATCTTCTCCGGTTCATCTTCTCCACTCGTCCTCAAGAACAGGTAAACTGAAGTTGCAGATTATCTTTGTACAAGAACACAAAAGATTTTAACATTTTAAGCTTGTTGCATTTTTCATTTAAGCAGCAAACGAGACGTAATATGTATGACATCAATGATCCGTTAAAAGGCAGAAGCATGCTTGTTGCAGCAATCATGGAAATCGTCACTTCACATGATGACAATGTTGATAAAGTCAAATTAAAACCTATGTTATCACGAAAAGCTGCAATGAAAGACATTGCTGCTGCTTTGCAGGTTGTTGAAGAAGGTGGATTGCATTGGCATGAATCTCCATCTTGTAACGAAAACAATCAAAATAATGGTTCAATAAACCCCGAACAACCGCGAGTTGAATCTAATCGCAAAACTAAAAAAGGATTATTTAACAAATTTGGTGATAATTCACCAACTTTTATCCCTGGTTTATGGGATGATTTGCATTGGCAACATGTCGCGGTTCCGTTTGCTGCTTGGGCTTTAGCGAATTGGGCAATTGCTTCAGATGTAAACCGATCGCGTATCCAAGAACTAGACAATGATGGTTGCGCGATCATGACCGCTCTGGTTGCACCAGAACGGTCCGTGAAATGGCATGGGAGTTTAGTGGCTAGATTACTTTTAGAAGACCAAAATCTTCCTTCAAACGAGTTTGTTTCCGATTGGGGTTCAAGTCTTCTTTCAACCGTTTCACAAGCAAGCAAAAGCGACGATGTTCCTTTAACTCGAGTCGCTTTATCAGCATTTCTGTTATCAATCGAAAGATGCCCCGGTGCTCAAAAGGCGGTTATGGAAAAAAGTCTTTATTTAATGAGAGAAACCGCGAAAAGAATGAAGAAACACGAGTCGGTTCAAGAAGCATTAGCAAAAGGTTTAGAGTCATTATGTACAGGAAACATGCATTTGTCTCTTGAAGAAGGTCAAAAGTGGTCAAGCATTTTGCTTCAATGGGTGTTTGGTAATACTTCTTCTGATGCTACGCGTTCTTCCGCTATTAATATTCTATCGCGTGTTCTTGAAGATTACGCGCCATCTTCAATACCAATTTCACAAGGTTGGTTAGCAATATTATTAACTGACATTTTGAAACACAGGACAGAAACACTTAAAGGAATTGCTCAACCTAAGGATAAAGTCAAGGTTTGCAGCTTCATTTCATATATGAAATTGTTACAACAATTTTGTTACATGAAAACAACGTTTAATTCGTAATTGATGAAGTTATTTAATTCTTGTAGACTCAAATCGATCAGGCGAACGTTGTATCAGGCACACAGGCTGCTAAACATTTAGCTAATGAAGTGGTTAATTTAACAGTTAATTGGTTAGGAACCGATTCTTGGGATGAACTTTTACGCATTGAGCCGTTTTTTACACCGTTTAAAAATATTAAAAAAAGCGCGCCTAAAGGGAACGCGGTAGATTCTGCATTAGCAACTCTTAAAGGGATCAAAACCATGTCTGAAATCTGCAGTGATGATACACCTTGTCAAACCAGAATAATTGATCATGGTGTTGTTTCGTTACTTCGCCGACTGTTGTTAAAAGATGATTATGAGAAATTAGCAGCAGGTGAAGCGTATAACGCATCTACAAATACAAAATCCAGTGATCAAAATGCAAGTGATTCATCTAGTGTTCGTGTTCCACCTGCAGCTCATATTCGCAGACATGCAGCCCGATTTCTAACAATTCTTTCGGTTCATCCAAAAGTTAAAGAATTTATAATAAATGATAAAGTTTGGTGTGATTGGCTTGAAAATTGCGCAAATGGGAAAGTTTCTGGATGCAATGATCCAAAGATTCGAAGTTATGCGAGAGCGACATTGTTAAATGTTTTCTGCAATGAAGATGATGAAAAACATAAGTGTCCTCATTTTACTGAAATGATTTATTTAATTAAACCCGACTTGCATCACTGGAAACATCCTGTGGAAAAAAGGCGGGAATCTGCGATAAATACACCATCGCGTAAGGAGAACCGAATCAATCCGTTTTCACAAGTGAACGAGGGGTATCTTGATGATGATACTAAGAGTGAATCAGTGAGTCAATCGGGTCTGTCGTTTGATGTTGTGTTTGTTCATGGGCTTCGTGGTGGGCCATTTAAGTCATGGAGAGTATCTGAATGCAAGTCATCATCAAAATCTGGACTTGTGGAAAAGATTGATGAAGAAGCAGGTAAACATGGCACTTTTTGGCCTGCAGAATGGCTTTCGGCTGATTTTCCACACGCGCGTTTGTTTACTTTAAAGTACAAGGTCTGTGGTCACACTGATTCCTTTTCGGAAAGTAACTGGTTTGGGTACTAAGAGTTTAAAGTAACAGGTTTGAGTTTTATGCTTTCAGGTCTGTAACGAGTTTGTGTATTAAGGCTAACTTCCGTTTACTTTCCGTTAAGTTAGGGTGAAATGACAAAAATACCCTTTCACTTCCCAAACAGTCAAAGTCAAAGGATGAAAAGCCAAAGGGTATTTTGGACATTTTACCATAATTTAATTGAAAAATTAACATTAAAGTTAACAGAAGCTGGCCTTAATACCTAAACTCGTTACAATTTTGTAAGCATAAAATTTAACTTGTTATGTTAAACACTTACAACCCAAACTTATAAATTTTCAAAACTATGAGGACTATTTGTGTAATTAACTCTTTTTTTTTAATGAAATTTATGCAGACAAATCTAACACAATGGTCCGGATCAAGTTTGCCACTTCAGGTTTGTGATTTCGCATGCGAACTCGTTGGATTATAAGAGAAACGCGATTAAATTTAGCTTTATGCAGGAAATGAGCTCCATACTATTGGAAAGGCTAATTACTGCGGGCATTGGGGATCGACCCGTTGTATTTGTAACTCACAGGTCCGCGTAATATATTGTTTGATTTGTCATTTTCTAATCTGGAATTAGTTTAATGACAAATGCATCATTATTGCAGCATGGGGGGGTTAGTTGTCAAACAGATGCTTCATCAGGCTAGAACAGAGAACAGAGATAACATTGTTAATAACACAATTGGTGTGGTATGCTCATTGTATCTAACACACACACACACACTTATATATAAATATATATATATATATATATATATATATATATATACATACACACAATTAATTTCTTCCCTGTGGTTTAGGTGTTC
>WOUH02000014.1:2350975-2361212 GCA_009936405.2 Stevia rebaudiana
TATGGGGCTAAGCTAGCTTGGGGAGGGGGATCCCTCCCGCGGTCAGGGGTACCGTGCAATTACCCTTTTTTTTTTTTACATGTAAGTATGTAACTACACTAATAAACTAATTAATAAATTATATGATAAATAATTGATAAAAACAACCTAATCACAAAAACTAGTGATTTTTTAATCAGCAGATTGTTAACGTAGCTATTCTTGCAACTCATAATTTAAGATCAATAGAAGGTACTAATTCAAGCTAGCTACATCTTATTTAAATTTATCTAATTTTTTTATTATTCTCACGGGGTGGGGATAGTAGGAAGCACTACAAGGTGTTTGGGTAGGGATGAATGGTAAGACAAACACAGGGAATATATCCCCGACCCCAAGGCATTTAGAATTAGCTACAATACATTCAAGGCAGACACGGATAATCAGCCGATTACCCACCCACATCAAACAATTGTTTATCTACTCTAAGTATAAACAATTCTTTTAACTATAAACAATTCATTAATCTATTTTAAAATTCAATACATGCAATAATAATATCTTTATAAAAAATCATTTTATTAATGGCTAGCTGTAATCTAATATTACACTAGCTATTCCATGCTAAGCCTGATCTTGACTGAAGAACACACCGGCTACTAGTACATATACGATTATTTAAGGCATCTCAAAAAATATAGTCTCAAACCATGAAGTATTTTATAAGATGGTGAAAAAGACCGTCTCTAATAAAACCAAAGCACTAATCACATATAAAAATACTAATAGGCCTTTTATGAATGAGGGGGTAACAAATAAAATATTTTTTCAATAAAATATACCTTACACGCACGATCTGTGGGTTGATGAATAGAAGAAGCCAGATTAGAGTCCACTTCCCGGTGAATCTAGAGCGCGCCATCCGCTGACCATTGCTTTGGTTTAGTATTAAATTAAACTAAAGAGCAATTACTATACGATTCGATTGCTTTTCTTATTACTTGTTTATTTATGCTACCCTTAGGCAGGCCTTATATAAAATTGTAAAGCGAATTTCAACACCATAGGTACTTGAGCTTATTTCAATGTAAACGAGCTAGCATTTTTGTTGCTAGATTTTAACTAATTTGTTTGTTTGTACATAAATTTTATTTTTTAACAACACCACAGTTTGTACATAAATTTTAAAAATTAAATCGTACATATTCAATTCATATCCGATGCACATTATTACTTTTTATAAAAATAAGCCCACCTACTTTCAATATCGTGTCTGAGAGCTTCTTCGAATTACCTCAGTTGTTTGTACCATTAATGTGTCTCATACATGTTTTTTACTTGTTTTTAATATGATAGTCTGGCTTTGGTGCATGATATTCCTTCATTTCACATTTTAGTCATAATCTTGATAGCTATTTTAAATGTGGCATAGAATCACTTGGAGAGTGAATTGGCTTTTAATTTTAAACAAATAGTTTTCCGTATTCAAATGACAAAATTGTCTCGAGCATGTCCTTGTATCCTAATAACATTGGTATATGCTACCCACAAAAATAAATACCCACAAAAATACTTTAAGTTTAAGTTTTTAAAACGACGAGATCATTTATTAAAAACGAGACGTAAAAGTTGTTGTGACAAAATATTATCAATATTAAGATCAATATATTGAAGGTTAGAACATAAATAAATCTTTTTCTTTGTCGGGATATAATGTACTTATTGAATATGATAAAACCCAATAACATCAAACCGTCCTTGCTAGTTTTATTAAAGCAAGAAATTATTCAAGTTTGAGTTATATACTTGTATATGGAATGTTTTGGGGATGGAATTAGAGTATATACATTATATATAGCATGGGGACAGCCAATAAGTAGAAGAAAATTACAAGAGGACAAAAAAGAACAACCTATCACCTAGACAAAGTGCCCTCATGTCACGTGAGTCAACCATGTTATACGGTAAGGAAAAATATGGTTTTAATTGCTTAATTATACCGTGTGATAACCATCACATACATACATTCATGAATGCATTATGCATGTATGCATACATACACACGAGCATACATACATACATACATACATACGTTTGCCAGGGTCGGGGTCGCTTTCAACGATTTACTTCTGGCTGATCGTTAGGGTGAGACAAGGTGACCGTGCTAGTTGATGTTAAAAAAAACCGTACATACATACATGCAACCACACATCCATAATACAAAATATACTTTCACCAACAAAACGAGCCAAAAATTGACCCTCCGTTGGCGATCACTGACGGAGAAAACAAAACCCGAAAAAAGGAAAAGATAAATTCTTAAATTCACTAGTTTGGTGAATAACAAATCATCAAATATTAAATTAAAGAAAATAGCTTGTAGATAATTTATGAGTAACTAGCGTCTCGCTAGCAATAGATCGTCGAGTTAAAAGAACAAAACTCTAAACGACCAAAAAAAGGAATTTTGCTTGACTGTCAGACTATTTAATTATGACGAAGTATTGAAGACAATTTACATATTAGATCTTGGTTAAAGTTTTGTTGTAGGTTTTTCATGAGTTGTCATGTTACTTTTTTAAAATTGTGACGCATGATCTACGATATTGATGGGTAGTAGTATGTACTCTTGGAGGAATTGATTCTTATGTAACATTTAGATAAATTATATTGTTAGTGATTTAGTTAATTTCTTTTTGAAAACAAGATATCTATTACTACCAAATAATTCACTTATCAATAATTATGAAGCCTTGAATTTCTTTTGACCATATATATTAGATTGACCTAATAGAAACTTAACACGACAAATATGTTCTTACTCGTAAACTACATCAAGTGAACTACAATAAAAAAAACTTTACAATCCGGTAAGGTTTTCACATTTTTATAAAAGTTAATTTAGTGTAAAGGAACGACTAGCAAATATATATTTATGATGGATGGTAGATAATGATGGATGATGGGTGGTGATGGCAAAAATAAATAGTTGAAAAATTAACCCTTTTATTGATTTTGAAAATTTTGAAACAAAAATAGTTGAGTAAACTAAACAATTAGTCTCTATACATGAAAAGATTAAAATCCTCTTAATTACTTTTAACTGAAACAACCTAGCAGCTTTAGCGGTTTGGAGATAACAAACAAATATTGCAAAAATCAGATAGAAAAATATCGTTTTGAATAATTTAAAATAAAATAGTTATTCAAAACAAATCACAATGAACAAAAAGATTACTCTTAGGCCCTGTTTGTTTACATCTGAATAGGGTCTGAATGGCCTCAGGTCTGAATCGTTCAGATTCAGACCGTTTGGTGGGATGTAAAAATCAACATCTGAATCGGCCTCCACATCTGAATAACCATCTGAATGGTTAAGTAAAAATAAGAGTCTGAATGGTTCAGCACTTACTGGTTCAGAGCCTCTTAGCCATTCAGACATCTTAATGGTTCAGCACTTAATGATTCAGACGTTACCAAACAGCCCCTTAGACTATGCGGAGTGCCTCATGAGTGGGTGCACTCACGCCTTCTATCACGCCGGAACACCACCGTAGCTCCCTGATCTCTAGGCGTTACCACCCACGTGGTGACTCTAGCCATCGGCGTTGCCATATGTTTCTTTACTTTTTTTTAATCAATCACAAAATATCTCACATTACCCCCTACCAATCACAAAATACCATATCAACCTCGTACTTTTACCCATTCACACTCCCACTCACCTGAGCATTTCCACATTTTCACTCACCCATGTGAGTCACCCTCTATCCTGTATGACACACCTAGTCAAGCTCACACTCACCCGTACGCACTGCCATAATCTTACTATTATTAATATTATCATCATCATATTTTAATTATGAATTACATTCGTAAGCTTATGAAGATTGTTTTCTGGAGTATTCTTCCAAGCTTTTGTTTTGTCGAGTTCCAAGTATATAAACACAATTACATGTTCTCTCGTTTATTTAGGGGCACGGTCCCATAAAGATTGAGGAATAAAGCTTAACTACATTATTTCGGTTAACAGTAATTAGCACCCGAGATCCCTGCTCTTAAAAAATAAACTAATATCTAAACAATTTTTACTTCATTTTACCAACCTTTCCTTCGATATCTTCCCCTTCATAAATCCGTTAATATAATAATTCAAAAGTAAAAACCTTTTTGTTCTGGTCATCTCATACAAAAACCCATCCTTTCTTCAGTTCTTCGTCAAACCTGATCGAAACCTAACCTACTGCAACTCCACTACAGATAAAGCCTATATACACTCGTACAACTCATAAACCCTAGCCTCCATCTCTCTCTCTCTCTTTTAGAAATCTTAATCATAAGGCATTCATGATATAATCACATTATCACAACTCCAAAAACTTTTCTTAAACACCAATATATCGAATCTGTCTTTTCTCGCAATCTTTTGTTAGATATATATCCATTTCAACTCCATGTTTCTGGTATCAAGAACTACTACTCCAATGACAACTGATATTTCAGCTACAAGTGTCCCTGATCTATCCTTAAAGATCAGTCCTCCGGCTGTTGATTGCACTGCAACTGATTCCGACATCATTTGCGACGATTTAAGCGATGAAAAAGGGTTAAATGTGTTCAAATATCAGCATTTCCAGCCGCCGGCGGCAGATATGGGAGGTTTTGTTACCCATGATGGAGTATTTGATCAGCACCGACAGAGGTTGGGGTTTGATCAGCTTGCAGGTTTTAACCCTAATCTCTCGCATCATCCGTTGCAACTACAAAGAAATAGGTTGCTTCTTCAGCAATATCATTTTGGAAATCAACATTATTGTAAACCTCATATCTATGGTCATGATTTTAAGATGAGTGCAAGGACGGGTACCCGTGTTAGAAGGGTTGTTCGGGCTCCTCGTATGCGATGGACTTCGACTCTACACGCGCATTTCGTTCATGCGGTCGAGCTTCTTGGTGGCCATGAAAGTACCTTAGTTTCAAAATTCATATTTATTATTTGTTTCTTCTTTAATATACACGAAATTATTTGTATCAAGGTCTCTAGGAATGTTTACGAGTTAAGCACGTTGCATAACGTAATCAATTTAAAAAGTTTTGAAGCTAGATTTTGGTTAATTAAAAGTAATGTCGTGTTACATTTAATTAAATGACAGGAGCAACTCCTAAATCAGTTCTGGAGCTAATGAATGTGAAGGATCTAACTCTTTCTCATGTCAAGAGTCATCTACAGGTGAGTACCATTTTTATTTAATGTATGCACAAAATCACACACTGAGTATTTTCGTGTCCGGTGAAACAAGATATATTTTTCTAATATATTTTTCTTTTACATATATATTTTTCTTGGGTTTTACCGTTGGTCCCCTGAAATAACAAATCCAGTGTATTTTTGAAGAGTGTGCAAGGTGGGTGAATATCCTACGGGGTTGTGTTTTAGTTGGAGCTAAATTTCTCTTTTTTTTTTTTCACTTGTTTAAATATGCATAGCTAGATCGATTAACAATTACTAAAATATTTATAATCTTTTAGACATTACATGTTAATAGAAGGCTCCGATAAGTCAATATAATTTTTAGAAACAAATATCAATTAAATTTAAACAAATAACCGCTTTTTAAACGTACATTAAAACAAATCTTAATTAACAATTATATTTTTATCATTTATTGTTATAAATTTTACATAGTACTAGTGAATTATATATGTTTATGTATAGAAGCTAGTTAATTTGTGTACTAAGGGCCCATTTACACAAGGCCTTTGAAATATACAAGAAATCAATGGGATTCATTTTTTTTTATTTTAAAGCCACGAAATATTGCTAATTCAACAAGTTAAATTAAGAAAAAGTAAAATGAAAATTAGTGGTGCGTTTAACATTAACTCTAGCTTTCTTCTTTTGCACATTCTGATCACATTATAGTTGACCTTTGGGTCAGAAAGTTGTGATGATACAAAAGTGAACATGAATGTAAGAAAGAAAAGAAAAACTGTGAAAAGATACAGACGTGTTTACGATTTTTACTCACGTTTTTGTCCGATGTAATCATGCAGATGTATAGAACAGTGAAGACCACTGACAAAGGACCAGGTACTATATTGGATCTTTTCTTTCTATAATTGCGGAACCGCAGGCATCATGTTTTTTCATATTAATGTTATGATCTAGTGGATTGAAATTTCAATATAAGATTAAAAAAAAATATAACAATTCGAATTAGTATTTATATGAAAAACTAAACACAATTGATTGGTGATGTATATATGTATTTGCAGCTGAACTTGGTGATATGGATATGATAAATCCAATGACTCCAAAGACAATACTTGACATCAACGGTGGAATCTCAATGTTCGATGATACGAAATCCTGTAACCCGCAACTTTTTGATCATTTGCTTCAGGACCCATCACGACCAACGGCACTAGAAACACTCGAAAGGTTAGTTAGTGTACGTGTGATGCTACAGATAAGTATTTTTTTTAAACAACTAACGTAACGTACGTACACCTAGATATTTTAGGATAAAATCAAAACAACATGCATCTTAAACGTGTTGAGGTTTTTTCTTAATTTCATGTGTTACTCCTTAGTGTCCAAAAATAATCTCCATTTTTGTGTTAATACTTTTTTAAGAAAGTTTAATTTCAAAGTAATATATTGAGTTATCATTTGTAAATATTTTAAAATGCATTAACTGCATGTTCTAAAACTGGTGGATATTTATTTTGGAGCAAGGGAGCATGTTGTTAGTTCATCATCATTACTTATCTGAACATAAGAGGATATGATGTCGAATTGACTTAAAAAGGCATCTAATAAGTGCATGGACAGAAACACACATAAATGCATTACGTTTGTTGGTTATGAATATATATTGTCTAGATCTAGCAAGCATCTTGTCTTTTTGTATTTGTAGTGAACATAAAAAATGTGGTAAATATCGTGGCGAATCTTCAAGTAGTACTATATATATTCTATATTAACCGGTTAAAACTTGTTGGTTAAGATCTACACATCTTTGTAAGTTATAATATAAATATTCCAATACCAAAGCCAACTTCGCGGCGGTACAAATGCGTGTAGAAAATATATTTTTATCTAACTGGTAAAACACTTTAGTCCAATGTTCTATAAAATTGAAAAATAATTTTAAAGAGTTTTTTAGTTGGCAGCTAAAAGCAAAATATAATATTCCAATTGGCGTTTAATTGTAATCTAGGTGCATGATCTCGAGGAAAACTAAAAGTCAAAGACAAATGCATAAATAGTCGAGTCAGTATTGTTTATACTTTATAAGGTGACATTTGGAGAATAATAGTATTCTTCTATAAAACTATATAAAACTATAATTAGTATATATGGCCATTCATTGCAAGATGGTATATAAGCTAATTAATATTTGTATTTATCGTACAGTTATTTTAATGAGTTAGGTGAACTATTTAATGTAAAAGGCATTAGCTGGCCTTTGTTGACCTAATTATTTTTGGCTTTTGGGCGGCAATTGATAACCTTCAACTATACCAGCCCGACGTACACAAGTGGTTATAAGTCTCATTATATGTACCTTTAGAAGAAACATGTAATTCCATACTTTATTTAACCACGTAATTAAGAGAAAGTATAACTATGACATGGGTTCTAATGGTTCTTGTTACGTATTCTATGCTTCTTTAAACCTTTGAGGCATTTGTCTCAATATATATCCTCGCGCTGCAATTTTCAAATGGAAGTTTTAGGTTAGAATCTCACTCAAACAAAAAAAAGTTTTTGGGTGAGCCGGAGATTTTTCTCATAAAGTAGGTTTCTTCCGGTATAAGATAGGTTGTTCGAAAAAAAAAAATTAACCACGTAATTCCATACTTATACTTAATTTGAAGTGCTTGAATACTTGAGTTTCTCTTCTTAAGGTGGGATTTAAGTATATAGTTAACCGACATTTACTTTTCATTTACGTTGTGTGATGAACTTCAAATGGACCTTAATAATTATTTACCCCCACCAGGCGTTGCAAGATTGAATAGAATAAGAAGCTGAAGATATAAAACTCATATTTTATTCCGGTACACGGTTCACCCCTCTACCCACGCACCATACACCGTCTAGTGTTTGTTTTACTTGGGTGTGAGTGGCAACGCCATGGCTGGAGCCACATCACCCCATGTTTGAATCATTTTTTTTTTCAACTAATCATCATACATCAACTCACCTTTTACCAATCAAAAAATTCACTCATCCAGGCATATCGGATAGTATTACAAGACGTCCTTAAAGTCAACTACATACTTTATTATGCTATCGATCAATGCTAAAACTTTTCTATAGCACTTAATTAACCGGAGCACCAGGATATTTTTTACTGGTAAACATACGTCACCTTAAAATTTCTTAAAACCCACCTATTATTTACCTTATTTAGGACTTGAATATGTGATAATTTAGCTGGATAAACCAGTCAATAGATGATAGACTAATACCAGGCTTAGTTATCAAGGGGCATTTGTCCTAATGGTACAAAGTGTTTGTCAAATGTGTTTCTTTCTAAAATATGTTGAGAGTTCAAGTCTCATAGTAAACTAAAAGCTCACTAGTACAAATTCATTTTTTTAAGGCGGTTAAAATTGATTTAACCAACCGACTTAAAAAATGCTTTCTTTTTATGAGGCGGTTTTTCTACCCGCCATATAAAATGCATAATATGAAAAACCATTTTTTGAGGAGACATCTTTTAAGACAGTTAAATCATTTTTAATCGCCTTAAAAAATGAATTTGTACCAGTAAAGGATGGAAAAAGTCTGACTGTTAAAAAAAACAGGCTTACTTAAGTAACTCACTACACAATTGTATTCAATTAATTTCATGTCTTCTAGCGGTTTGATTTACACCAATTACCATGCAGTTGAGTTTGGGAAATATACTTTTTAGATGAGTTTCATTATTTTTATTAGAATAATATATCAAACAAATATAATGAAGATGTGACATTTTTATACAAACATATCTTATTTCCTCTCATCGAATTTAATTTCTTTAGTAGAAGATCGTGGCCGTTCTCAATGGAGTCAAATTCAAGCTTCTCCACCCATGAATATACGCTAAATTGTTCTACAACTGGAGGAACTGATACAAAGGTATGAATATATGCACTTCCTCTGTCTTGAGGCATTTGTAAATGTGCATATGTATGGCGAAACAATATATAACTTGTTCTCTTCTTTTTTTGAATACAATTAAGGGGATCAACTCATTTTTCTAAAACCTTTTTTTGAAAAATCAGCCTTAAGAGAATCAGGTAACCAGGGGTTAGTCTTGACGCTCACTTGGTTACACAAGTATATACCTTGGTTACGCGGTATTATTAATTTATTTAATTTCTTGTATTTAGCTGAATGAACATGAAGCATCCTTACACTTGAGGCAAAAGCATAAGATGTTGGAAAATAGTAACTGGATTACGTCTTCAAATTCTGATTCAGAAATAATGCCTAATCTTGAGTTCACTCTGGGAAGCTAGGGCGACAAGCGGATGAATGATCCTTTAACGAAAATGAATTCAATTCTCGATCGTTTTTAATCTAACTTTTAACATAAGTACTAATCAATATTTTAGGCGCAAAGAAGTGTTTAACATTGCTTGTTCCTAGCGTTTGTAATAACCATTAACAAATTTATATCATGTAGCATCTAGAGGAGATATCAGAGAGATGAAAGTAGGCACTTTCAAGGCAAAAATATTCTATATTATTGGAGTCTTAGATTATTACTGCTATGCGCAATTAGCCATTTTGAATTTGTATCCGGTCTATGTTATAACGAACAAACTATCGTCTATGTAAAGACTGTATACTACTACAAATTGTTGATCGATTCCTGATTATTATAATGATTGAACATGATAAATAATGATAAAGTAAAAGAATTAGATGAAACCTTGTAAGTCCAGCAGCAGCAGTAGTGTTGATTGGAGAAAACATTGTTGATCTGGTTGACTAGGTTACCGTTTAGGATACACTGTTCTTGATAGAATATTGAGAGAGGGAGGATGCTACGAATTAGGGTTAGGATACGAATTGTGTTAGTTGTGATTAACCAATTCGTGATCTATGATGTTTATATATATAACCTCTCCATTTAAGTGCAACCACGGGGAGACCTTAATTAGAGTGTAATGTCAATTGTGTCCAAGTGGCGAACCTTGCCCGGGATTTCATGGGTTGCCAAGATCATATATGTAGAATTTTAAGGGGTTTAAT
>WOUH02000014.1:2361312-2371683 GCA_009936405.2 Stevia rebaudiana
TCATGAGATCGAAGTGAAAGAGACGATCGATTAGGGTTCGTTGTGATTTCCAGGCTTGAAATGAGTTTATATAGGGTCAACAAGTTTTAAAAATGGTCAACAAAAGTGAGTACACTTCAGCTGCCACGCCGATGCCACGTAGACAGACAGCTAACGGCGTTAGGTTTTTTTTAACGGCGGTCCATTTTTCAAACAAAGAGTAAAAGGTGGGACAACTGAGAGTGATATTTTCAGGTGGGATTATTATTCGTCAATTTTCAAAAGGTGGGATTATTTCAGTCCAATTTGCCAAGAATTAAAGGGTCTTTTATCTTCACAACAAATGTTACATTGTCATTACAAATTAACACAACACCAATGATACAATCATCACCTCCTTTCCAAACATATATATAACCAACCTCATTCACTTTTCAACAAAAATAAACAAATGATATATCAACCAAGGTACAAAAATCATGTCAAAGAAAAACTAGCAATGAATATATATTATCACCAACGGCTCAAACATCATCATTTATAAGTTCCAAACCACATCATTTGTAAAAACTAGCATAGAAAATTACCATTTGTTCTCAGCTAGCAAGAGAACCACAATCATCTGTAACTTGTAAGCGGCCCCTAGTTGGTGTTGGTGATGTGTTTGCATGAACAGTGACGAAACTTAAACACTTAAACCAGAAGCAAATTGTATATCAGCTCAAATAATCAAATACCCAAATTGTATCTAGAAAAATCAAACACAAACTGCACAACTCAAATAATCAAGTTGTATTTACAATTTTAAGTCGAACCAATTTTAATCAGTTACCAATTTGACCTGAACCAGATGATACATCTAAAACAGGGGCAAAACTTTAAATATCTCTAACCTAGTTTGATTGATTAAATTACAACTTCTTATTACAATTTTTACTTTTTATCTGATTAAAAACAAATTCAATACCTTTCTGCATAGTAAAAAATGTTGATGTTTTATGAAAGCTGAAATGTTACTTGCATCCATGTATCTTCTATATGGCATTTATGGAAACCCAGACTTCAAATTAGGGTCAATATAGTCATTTGGCATAAGCTTACTTATCAAATTAATCATATTTCTATCTAGTGAACCTGCTGCTATTTCATCTATTAACAACGATAGATTCGTAGCATCAACATAGTAACCTTTTTCATCCATTTCCCGCAAAAGCATCTCCACGTCATCATAATTTTGGTTCCTTAAATACCCTTGTAGAAGAACACAATATGTAACATTATTTCCTGATAAACCACTATCCTTCATTTCAAGAAACAACTGTTTTGCTTCTGTTAGTAAACCTTCTTTACAACAACCATTGATCATCACGGTATATGTCCTAACATCGGGTTGCAAACCTTTTAAACTTAATTCACGAAAAAGAAACTTTGCAATATCAAATTTCCCACATTTAATAGCACCATCAATAAGAATAGTATGCAAAACAATATTTGAATTTAGTTTATCATCACGAACCGATTGAAACAAAGTGATAGCATCTTCTACTTGATTGTTGTTGCAAAGACCATTTAAAATTATTCCATAAGTGAGTTCATCCGGAACTTGACCTTGTTCTTGCATTTCATCAAACAGTTTGCGTGCAGATCCACAACGACCCGCCCGAAACAACCCTTGTATCATTGTACTGTAAGTTACAATATCGGGTTTCAAACCTTTTCTAGTAATTTCATCAAACACATCAATCGCCTGTTCGATATTTAACTTTTTGCAATATCCATTCAATAGACTACTATAAGTTAAAATATCAGGTACAATATTTCCAAACATCATTGAATCAACTAATGTTCTTGCTTTATTCATTTCACCTCGCAGACAATAACCATCTATAAGTGAATTATATGTTACTATATTTGGAAACTTATTTCTTTCAACCATGATGTTGATAACTGTTTCAGCTTCTTCTACTTTACCTTCTTTGCATAATGCATCAACTAATACGGAATATGTTTGTGCGTTTGGAGAAATATTTTTATCTTCCATTTCTTTTAGCATCTTTGAGGTTTCATCCCAACGACTTACGTTACAAAGACCATTAATTAAAGAGGTGTATGTGATGACATCTGGTGAAATTCTTTTGTCAAATACCATTTCTTTAAAAAGATTTAAAGCATCATCTATCATTTTATCTTTACAAAGACTATCAATGATGGTGTTATATGTAAAAATATCAGGTTTGCAATTTGTTTGTTCCATTAACCGAAGCAAAGCGATTGCTGTAACGTTATTACTGAACTTGCAAAGTCCTTTAATCATTGTGTTGTATGTAGCAACATTAGGTTCACAAAGATTTCGTTTGATGAGCTTTTTGAACAATTTCTCTGCTTCAACAACTCTATCTTCTAAAACGAGTCCATTTAAAAGTGCATTGAATACGAACGCATTTGGTTCAATTGATCTCCTGAAGCAACAACCAAGTACCGCAAAACCGTGATTTGTGTGATACAATTGACAACAACACTTGATTGCAATGGTCATTGAATAATTATCAACAGGAACACCAATTGCACACATTTGTTTGAAAAGATAAAGGGATTCAGAAAAATGCTTCATTTTGGTTACAAGATCTAATAATTGGGTAAACATAATAACAGATGGTAAGGGATGTCTCTGTGTCATTTCGTCGAACATGTTGAGTGCATCATCCAAGTTCTTAACTTTTTGAAACTTTGTTCGATGATGATCAATGTTTGAATGAAGGGAAGCAAAAAGTGGACCGAATCGTAGACCTAATTGAAAAGATGATAATGAGGTTTTCGAAGCATGAATCAAAGGGTTTCTGGTACCTTTGAATTTGAAGAGAGATTGAAGAGCAGAATTTGTTAGAGTCATCATCGTCGTCGTCCCCACAGAGAATAGAACTGATGCGTATGGTATTTAAGATTCAACAGATTCGTATTGCTTCAACCGACCAGCTTTTTATTACAGCAGTAAACTTCATGAAAAAGAGCTAGCAAGGAGTTGGGTAATTTTTTTTACAGTTTACGAGCTCAATTTGGGGTATAGAAATAAAGAGCAAAAGTACATCAAGATTTAGATTGGTGACCTTAGCTCGATTCTTAATTATTCTTAATTCATAAGAATATAAGAATTTGATTACTTTCATTCTTTAAATATTTTTTATGAGTATCGGTATACTCGTTAATATGTTAAAAAATATCTCTTGAGAACTTCAAGTAAATAATAACAGTATAATTACAACTTGAAATTTTGATAGCAATTACTTAACAAATACCTAACGGGTATTATGTTGGGCATGAGACAAGATTTTACAATGTTCAAGTGTTTATCCCCTGATAATATGGATTTTGCATATCGATCATGAGTCATGTATAATATTACGAAATCCACATTAATTTCCCAACCAATTTTCAAAAAATATCAACAACTCTCAACGAAAACCTAACTTTCAATTCATACTGAAATCACACGAAAGAAAACACTCTCGAATTCTTGAAATTACATAACATCCAGCATAAAAGAAACCCTAAACGTTTTAAAATCGAGCCAAAGGCTACTTTGTATTGACTAATCGCAGAATCCGAATATATGATTGAGGTGATTTTGCCACTTCATAAACTTTATCACGGTAATCATTAAGAATCTTCGTAAAAGACTCTTGCGTGGTTTTCTTTTGTTATTAGAGATTGGGCCGGCAGTCCACAACAAGCCCACAAAAAAATCTTACTTGTAACTTAAGCCCAAACGCCTATTGATTTTTTTTTTAAATGGAGGCTTTTATTTTTTTTGAAGGCCTAAGCCTTAGATTAGATTGGGCTGCTTGGCCTGCTAATTAAAACTTTCTATAAATTTTGTTATCAATTTCCATATATACCAACAAGAACTTGAAGAAACTGCAAACTGATAGACGTAGGGGTGTAAACGAGTCGAGCCCACCCGGGCTTGGTAAGGTTCGAGCTCGAGCTCGGCTCGTTTAGAATTTTGGTTTAAAAGCTCGAGCTCGGCTCGTAAAGAAAATTTCAAGCTCGAGCTCGGCTCGACTAGGCTCGTTTATTATTTAACTATTTAATTTATATATTTTAATTATTAATTTTAATTATTTTTATAATTATTCCCTTTTATATTTAACATAATATATATGATTTTGATTTTTTTATTCTAATATTATATATAGAAATAATTTTTAATATAAATATATAGTTATTAGATTAATAAAAATAATATAATGAAAAAGCTCGCTAAGGCTCGCGAGCCGGCTTAAGCTCGACATCTGAAGCTCGAGCTCGGCTCGATAAGTAAACGAGCCACATTTTAGGGCTCGAGTTCAGGCTCGAGCTCGTTTAAGCTCGGCTCGTTCGAGCTTTTTACCGATCCGATCCCGAGCTTTTCACGAGCCGGCTTGGCTCATTTACACCCTACAAAAAAACACCTTAAATATTTCTCTCTTCTCCACTCACAATCATTTTCAAATTTCAATCGCTTCTTAAATTATACAAACCACCCACAAAAATTACGACGAATCTAATGTGAATGCTCTGAAATGCTTTTCAATTAAATAGGAATGAGACGTTCTATAGTTCAATCTTTTTTTTCCACAATTGGATTTCAGAGTAATCTAGGTGCAACATTGAAATTCTCCCATGTATATATGTACGAGGAAGGATCAAATAAGAATAAGATCATGCATAAAAATAATAAGAAAAAATCTTGACGATTCATTTGTTTAAGATAAAAAACAAGGAAAGAGCGTTCATATAAGAGCTCATTTGTTGACTTTTTTTTTAACTTTCCCTCTTTATTTAAATATTAATAACTTTTTCATACGACATTATTTTTTTTTTTTATCAAAATTGCACCATAGAAACAAACGTTTTTTCTCTCTTTAATTTGAGTACCATAGTGATATATTTTTTTTAAACTTAAAAAAATCTGATACAATGATATAGTACAAAAGAATCTATACAAAAAATCTAGTAAAAAAAACTAGATATGCATGTACTGTATTATCAAAATCAAGATATACATGTACTGTATTTTCAAAACAGCTAGATACACATGTACTTATTTCTCAAAACAGCTAAAGATACATATATTGTATTTCTCAAAACAACTAGATATACATGTACTGTATTTTTCAAAACAACTAAATGTACATGTACTGTATTATCAAAACAAATAGATGTACATGTACTATTCTCAAAACAACTAAATATACATACATGTACTGTATTTTAAAAATAATTAGATATACATGTACCGTATTTTATATTTTTCTTTGTCGTCTTAAAAAAATATATTTTTTGTACTATATTCTTTTGTATTATTTTCTCTTAAGTTAAAAAAAAACATATCACAATGGTACTCTAAAATTAAAAGGAAAAAATGTTTGTTTTTGTGATGCAATTTTATAAAAAATAATGTCTTATGAAAAAGTCATGAATGTTTTAAGGATGGTAGGAGAAAATTCTAAAAGGCAACAAGTGAGTTTTCAACATTACCTTTCTCCTTCTTTGTTTACTTAAATTTTAATTTCTTTTAATCTTAACCATTCATTAAGCAAATGAATGGCCAAAGTTTGTTCCTATTGTTATTAGGTAAAATAGTGTTTTTAGTGGATTTAACCTCGTATATGTATTTGTGTATTGTTCAAAATTATCACAAATTTCAGTTAGAGAAAAATTAAGAGGTTTTCATCGGATTGGATAATAAATTAATCAGATTAGATTGTTTGGATTTTAAACATTTTAAAGATCTATATGAATCTGATCCGACTAGATTTGAAAATATTCCTGTGGAATCCGAATAATTCGAATAGAGATTCGGATCGGATGGATAAATAATCCAAACAAAACCAAATATCACTTTTTTAAAATTTTTGATACCTAATTAATCTTTCCAAAAAATTGGTTCCTATAGAATAGTAGTTAAAAATCATAACAAAACACATAAAACCATGTAAATGTTACAAAATAAATACTCTTATATACTTAATCCTTGTATAGATTGACCATTACCTTTTAAGAAAAGATGTTATAGTTTAAGAATGACAGATGTTTATCTGGATTGAATTATTTGATCAATGCATAAATTGGATTGAGAGATCTATGTTGGCTTAAAAGTAGAACAGTTAGTCTTATCATAGGTTTTCAACACTTATGTTTATTCGGATTAAACAAATATCCAAAAGTGCAAAGTATCATAATTGAATGGACGTTGCCGGCAGTACAAAGTCTATTAACAGATAGCCATTGTTCTTCAGAATGAGTCTTTAGTCTTCAATAGTTGAAAACACTTAGAATATTTACAGATCAACTGAATTGCAAGTGAACTCTTCGGCACTTGGAATTTGTCTTCAACACTGATTTTGCCTTCTGATAGACTATATGCCTTCGGCAGTCTTAGTTTTAGAAGCAGTTGGACTGTTTTCAGCAACTCTTGGAAGTAGAAAAATTGATAGCATAAGTTAGTTTTTGTGAGAACCAACCTTAATAGGTCTTACATAAGTAAATGCATCATATGCCTTTTTAATTGAATAAGAAAACGATTGAGACAATTTTTCATGATCTTGTTCATCTATTTTTCTTTCCATAGTTGAATGTGAGTTAATTGGTTTTCACTTGGAAGGTTTAACATCAGAACTTCCCCTGAATTTGTGTGAGTTTTGTTACAAACTTGTCACGTAAAATTTTTATTTAAAGAAACATTAACAGAAATGTATCGCAAACCGTAAAAGAGGAAAAAATAAATAAAAATCGCAAGGTCATAAGAAGTTATAAACTATGATTTAACTAAGAAGTTTAGAACGTGACAGTTGACCTACCCAATGTTGTAGAAATCGCTAGACGTTAGTCGAGTGGCGAGGTTGGACTAGGGATTAATCGGATTGGAAGTTTTATATGTAATTCTTAATAACTATATATATACTTATATTAATATGAATATAATACTTCAAAGTTCACATAAATAAGTCAAACTATGTAATTATAACCGGTTTTGTTCAATTGTGACCACATTTGGTTAAGTTTAAGCAAAAATCATGATGTTGAAGAGCATCTATTTTGACCGACGGGACTGATTAATGAGAATCGGTCATTAATAGGTGGAGGGAGGATTAACGATTAATGGGGAGGTAATCGAAATTTTTACAACCATGGACCTACCACGTAAAACTAAGCTGTAGGAACTAGCGATTGCCGCTCACAAGGACTCTCTATCGAACAAATCATTGTAGCTAGTCATGTTCATGTTACTTATCTAATATAACGATGTTAGCTAGGGTATGTGTAATGAGTGAGTAGGGTATGGATGGGGTGACGGGTTGCCACGTAGGCATCACACAACCAAGTGAGTGTGAAGGAAAGCGAGATGTAATGAGTGAGTGAGTGTGATAACTGAAAAGTAAGAGAAGTAAGCTGATATATTTTAATTGATTAAAAAAAAAATCTATTTAAAGCTAGCACGCTGTGACCCCACTTACTAAATTCCTTGTCACACCCTCCATCTACAGAGAGGGATATTCATGAGAGGGTGATGAAGACAGTTGTCTACACTACATATAGCCTTAGATGTAATTAAAAGAAAACTAACGTATCTGCATTTTGTTTATTTTGTAAACATTTCTATTTTATATTACCCCTTCTTCAAAGAAATCAAACGACATTTTCCTAACGAATCATATTCAACATACAACAGCATTGATTTTCAGTACAATAAAAAATGTTACCTTGACACTTGGTAATAATATATTGTTCTATGTTTGTCACTAGAGTTGTTGAAATGATACCAATTTTCAAATTTATTGCACTAATAAAATTGAATGGAATTGGACCAGCTGTTGCATGTGTGTGTATATATATATATATATGCACTCTGGTAGTTATGCTTGAACGTATACAACACTCATGGGGTTCCACCTCTCACTAACGGCTGTAACTGCCATTTTTGTTATTGTAATAGCTTTCTTTTTGCAGATCTCGAAGAAGAAGAAGGTAGACACAGCGAATAACAAACTAGCACCTCAAGCAAAGGGTGCATGGCCTCTAATCGGACACTTGCACTTACTAGGTAAAAATCAAGTAGTTCATAGGGTTTTGGGTGATTTGGCCGATAAATATGGTCCTATTTTTACTATCAAGCTTGGTGTTCGCCAAATTTTGGTGGTGAGTAGTGCAGAGGTCGCTAAAGAGTGCTTTACAACTAGCGACAAGGCCTTGGCAAGTCGACCCGAATCAATGGCGTCTGAGATCTTGGGCTATAACTACGCCATGTTCGGGCTCGCACAGTATGGTGAATACTGGCGACTAGTGCGCAAGTTGGTCGTGCTTGAGATTCTATCTCAAAAGCGAGTCGACATGCTCGAATGGGCTCGGGTTTCAGAAGTGAGAACATCAACAAATGAAATCTATGAGGCGTGGCGTGTTAACAAAGAGAAAGAAGGATCGGATATGGTGTTGGTGGATATGAAGCAATGGTTTACTAACTTGATACTTAATGTTTTAGTTAGGATCATCTCAGGGAAGAGGTTCCCGTTGAACAGTGTAGAAGGAGTTCGGTTTCATAAGATGGAACGGAGATTCTTTGCGTTAATAAGCGCATTTGTGGTGTCGGATTTGATTCCGTTTATGAAGCGGTTCGACTTGGGAGGATACGCGAAAAAAATGAAGTTGACGGCGGAAGAAGTTAGTGACATAATGGGAGGATGGCTAGAGAATCGAAGGAGCCAAAAAGAGTGTGGTCAGCAACAAGAAGGCGATCAAGTCTTCATGGATGTGTTGATTTCTGTTTTAAAGGATGCACCTGAAACGGATTTCCCTGGTTTTGAACAAGACACGGTGATCAAGGCCACATGCATGGTAAACTACTAATTAAACTTGATTAACTTTAATCAATTCCATAATTTACTTGCTAAATGCATGCTAATAATCAATCGTGCAGGCGTTACTAGCTGCTGGATCGGACACATCATCTGTGACTATAATATGGGCTTTAGCTTTGCTACTTAATCACCCAGACAAATTAAAAGCTGCACAAGATGAAATCGATGAACATGTTGGAAGAGAGAGGCTGGTGGAGGAGTCAGACCTAAAGAAGTTGGTTTACATCAATGCCATAATCAAAGAAACCATGCGTTTATACCCGGCTGCACCTCTCTCCATCCCTCATGAGGCTATGGAGGATTGTGTTGTGAGCGGCTACAACATCCCGAAAGGCACGCGTTTGTTGCCAAATTTTTGGAAAATCCATCACGATCCAAATGTATGGCCGGAGCCTTATGAATTTAAGCCAGAAAGATTCTTGACAACTCACAAGGATGTTGATGTTAAGGGAAAACATTTTGATCTGCTTCCGTTTGGTAGTGGCAGAAGAATGTGTCCTGCTATTTCCTTTGTGTTTCAGATTTTGCCTTTAACATTAGCCAATTTTATTCAACAGTTTGAGATACGCAAACCGTCAAATGATCCAATTGATATGACTGAAAGCCCGGGATTGACTACCCAGAAAGAAACGCCACTAGACGTCCTTCTTGCCCCTCGTTTGTCCCTTAAGATGTATCATGTTGAAGCATGATCCATTATTTCATATGCCAAATCCTGTTGGCGTGATTCCGTCATCTTGGATGCATGGGCTTGTTAAAGTATACTTTAAATGGTGTTGAATGAAGTTTGAAGGAGTCAAGAGTCTATTAGTGTAGTTAGGTGAAGTTAAATAAATTAGCTAGCTCATGGGTACCGAGTCTATTGCATGGTACCGAGTCAGAGCTCGCTATTTACCTTTCCTTGTTTCGTTAAGTATAGAGTCTGTTATATAGCCAAGTTGGCATTAAATAAACTTGTTCATTTTGGGATGGGCTCAGGAATTGATTACTTCTTATCCGTATAACAGTATCGTCCCCAAGAATTTAAAAAAATTATGGTCCAGATCGAGCGAGGAAATAAATAAGCTCTTAAGATACAAACTCAATAAATCGTATATAAATTAAAATCTGTCAACGTGCATAAATTATATATAAATTGGATTTTGTTTCAACAAATCTATTTTTACTAATTTTGTAAATCCATCGATGTATATGAAATATGTATAAGAAATTATGAAAATTTCATGTTATGGGTTTTAAGCTTTTGAAAGGACAAGCTAGAGTACGCTACAAACAAAACATTAATGTAGATCATTTAGATCTAAATCGGTTTGCACAAATGGATCACAATTTTTTTTATCTTCAATACGATTATAATAAAGCTATATTACAAAAAAAATAAAAGCATGCATGTCGTAAGTTTTTTAATACTACATATATGTTGCTTGTAGTGTATATAAATAGTATATATTGTTGAGAAATTATGAGGGTTTCTTATCGAAGATCTATTAAAAAGACT
>WOUH02000014.1:2409354-2420789 GCA_009936405.2 Stevia rebaudiana
TTAAGCGTGTAACTTTCAAACCGTCGCTCATACCCAAATTTCGCATACACTCATTTGACTCTAAATTCTCCAACGAATACAATCGTGAGATAAAAATTTTTAGACTCGGAATTTGTTCAATCATCTCGGTGCGTTTATCGAGGTATCATGGGTTTTTCTTTTATTGATATAAGCATCTAGTTCATGCCTTATCTGAAAACCGGGTATTACAGTATCTAATTATTTTGAGATACAGTACATGTACATCTAGTTTTTGAGAATATAGTACATGTATATCTAGTTGTTTTGAAAATACAGTACATGCGTATATCTAGTTGTTTTGAGAATACGGGGCATGTATATTTTGTTTTTTGATAATACTATATATATATATATATATATATATATATCTAATTGTATTGAGAATACAGTGTATGTATATATAGTTTTTTTGTACTGAATTTTTTGTACTAGATTCTTTTGTACTATATTACTGACTAGATTTTTTTAAGTTTAATAAAAGTATGTCACAATGGTACTCAAGTTAAAGAGAAACAAACGCTTGTTTTTTAGGAGCAATTTTTATAAAAAAAATTATGTCGTATGAAAAAGTTATTAATGTTTGAAGGAAATGGGAGAAAAGTTCAAAAGAATCAACGAATGGGTTTTTACATGAATGTGCTTTTCCTTGGTTTAAACACATTTGTATCCAAAACCCGTTTTTGCACCCACCCCCCTTGTGTGGGCGTAGGACCTACGGTAAAACCGATCACAAGACTTTGAAGCACATTATGAGGTTTATCTGTATAAATCAACAATTTTGTGTTCACCACACGAATGTGAGACAAGGTGAAACACGCATATGAGACATTTTATTTATACACATAATTTTAACATTATATTGGGCTTTAAAGTTTGGGTTTCTTTTCTTTATATTACAAAAAGCTTCACCATTAAAAAATAATATAAATGTAGTTAAACAAAAACAAAGCTCCTTATATAATTTATGATTTATTTCTAATGCTTGATTCTTGGACTTTTTTTTAAGATACGCTTATTTTAATTATACGTAAAGCTATTTTGATGATACCTAAAGTTTTTATTTTGTATTTATTTATTTAAAAACAATTGAAAAAATTAGTTATTTATGTGGTTGTTTAACTCACACTAGTACAAATTTGTTTTTTTATAGCGGTTAAATCCATTTTAACCGCCTTAGAAAATGTCGCATCAAAAAATGTTTTTTCATATTATTCATTTTATATGGCAGGTGAAAGAACCGCTTCAAATAAAGAAAACATTTTTTTAAGGCGGTTAAACCAATTTGTAACCGCCTTAATAAATGCTTTCTTTATTTGTGACGGTTCTTTCACCCGCCATATAAAATGCATAATATGAAAAAACATTTTTTGAGACGACATTTTCTAAGGTGGTTAAAATGAATTTAACCGCCATAAAAAAATAAATTTGTACTAGTGTCAACGTGTTCCTTGCATTATATGTGATATATATAATTTTTAAGTTTTTTATATATGGTCGCCTCACGTACGAAAAACGGGGCACTTTATCGCCTCGCGCCTTGGGTTTTTTACCCGTAAATTTCTTTTCGGATACCCCTTAACCAAAATAATAGATCCCCCACCGAGTTAGACTACAAGAGTATGATTCTAAAAGATGAAGGTCGAGAGGTATTTCCTTTGCAAGAAAATGAACTTCGTATCGTACTAAAAGATATACAGGTAAACATGAATACATACCGAGAATCGCATAGCCAAGATATCCACTATCTCCTACGATCATATTCCATGCATCATATTTCAAGAACTTACATACCCAACATTGATGGCAAACTTTTCTTTCATATTAGAAAGTTTTTTGTTTCAATTAAGTTGAGGATGGCCAGGGATGAACTTTTCATGATTTAAGAAGAAAAGAGATAGTTAGAAGCGAGATATACTTTTAAGTAAAAGTGGGAGTGCAAAAGATGGGAGGATATGAAACTTCGACTTTCTAAATACCCAAATCCTAACAATTATTATATAACTATTTTTCTATAATTTTTGTTTTTTTAACTATGCCAATGTGGCACCCCTGGGACACTATTGCAATCATACATCCATCGTTAATTTAACATTTCAGGACCAAGCACTACATCTATCTAAGGAGGAAACTATTACCGTTGGGAAAAACCCTCTGGCTTGGAATATTTGAACATGTTTGTGACCTATCAGGTCCCAAGATTAACCTTTCATTGCCTCCATGCCATTGAGCTAGAAGCTCGTTGGCCGTGAAACTCTTTTTATGTAAGTGTAATTTTTTTTGTCAACAATTATAGGTATGAACTATTTTTTCGATTTTTTGCTTTCACATTTACGATGGAGTATGCTTAAGGTTTGACGGTGGAGTGACAATCGTTGTGTGTCAAACCCCCGGTCGGTGGCAGAAATACCGGTGTGACACAATTGTTCAAAGGATCATGATAGTGTAATTAAGGGTTCATTATTTAAAAATATCAGTTAGAATGTCATAAAAGCTACAAATAGTTTAAAACAAGATACAACACGAAATATGATTAAATTTATCTAAGTACAATGCCTAAGTGAGCATCTGAATGGCTTTACTACTTTACACCTGAAACATTATAAAATAAATTATCAACTATGAAATAGTTGGTGAGAAACATAGTTTTAACACACATAAAAGATATAGTTTGAAAAGTTAAGATCAAAAGATGAGCTACAATTCGTGGGTAACACAGTGTTATAAGGAAACTACGTGAAAACAACCACATGAAAACTATTGTCGATAAAGCCTTAGTTAAATTAGTTAGACGTAGTAATCCATACTACCCATTAATGTCAAATAGTTATGTTCCAAAGATAAGTTGCAATAGTAATGTTCAAGCATAATACCATGTACTACCCTTAATAGTTAAGTTAATACTTTGTGATCGCCGGTTGGAAGGGTTTCAGTCCAATAGATTTATCATCACAATAGTTTGGCTGATACGGTTAATGATCAATGCATAAGTTTAAGTTGATAGTTTAAGTACGACAGTTTGAGACATAAAGAAAAAATACACATAGTTACAAGTTTGAATTGCATGAAAATAGTTTAAAAGTTCAAAAGATAAGTGAAATGTGTGATCATGTGTGTAAATCAGTCAAGTAATAATATTATAAATAAAACAATCAGCAAACACACAAACACGGTAAGTGTACTAGACGAAGTATAGTGCAAATGGTAAGACCGAGTATCGATCCAAGTATCCACGGATACAACCAAGGGACACTTAGAAATCAAGAAGGATCATGCAACTTAGTTGGTCTCTAGGGTCAAAATGATTAAACTAAGCAAAAGTCAACAAGAAAGTCAACAGAAAAGTCAAATACGTATAATTGAGCAAATATCAATCAATCAAACAAAAGATAGTCACCTAGGCTAAAAATCATGTAGTTATCAAGTATTTAATGATCAATAGACTCATCAATTGGGATTTGGTTTCATTAGATAGTTATTTATTGGCGTTTAGGTCAAATTGTTGAAGTTATCCTCTCGGACTACAACACACAACTCAAGACACCTAATAACTAACTTATTAGCACCCTAAATCAATGGAAAGGTTTCCTCTCGGCCTAACCTAACCTGTAACGCATATCCTAACACTCGGTTTCCATCTCGGTCCAAACGGCGCATCAATATCACAACTAATAACCTACTCACGCGTTCAATTGCTAACCTATTAGCTTAGTTAACTACATTATCCTCTCGGTCTATCCAATTAAACCAAACCAACAGTTTAGACAACCTAAACCTATACCCTCTCAGTCTCAAGGTTGCAAAGTCGACTTAAATTGGACTATTAGACACCCATTCAATCTAATTAAGACAAACTTGACCTATGGACGAATTATGAACCAATTACCATTACCTATTACTACTATGTGATCGATTAAGAGCTGTGTTACAACTATTACAATCCAATTATAAGGAATCATAGTCCAAATCAACATTAAACACAATCAAAGCATATAATCATGCATTACCTAGGTAACTAATACTAATTTAGCCACTCATTACCATGCAAACAATCAACATAATCATATTAAACAAAGTATTCATCGTTCAAACAGAAAAAGACGAAAAGAGAACAAAGTCAATGATTTAAAACAAAGTCAAACTACTACAACCAACCGAATAATTTCTCCAAAAGGCTCCAAGCTTCCAACTTGATTGTTCCAGCACCTAGAGCACCCAAATTCAACCAAAAAGTATCAAAGAGTCGAACCCTCAAACAGTTGGGATTTACTTCAATTTATATGAAAACGATTAGGGTTTATGTCGGTCAAACTCATTCCCGCGTACCGCGCCGCGGTGCCCTCTCTTCTTGCGCATACCGTGTGACATCCGGCATTTTTTAGGTTAAAAACGACTCTTACAATCTATATGAAACTGATTGTGCATTCGTTAGAGTTAACTTGACTTCACATCTTGAAATTATTATTTAACTAGTTATGTTATTATAACTATGACTAACGTGAACTACCCAGATTTGACATAAACAACCTATGATAGTCATGTAACAATATGACTATGGTTTAATTAATTGACACGTAAAAAATCGTGTGCCCCTAAACTTTACCGGAATCGAACCAAACTTTTGTAGCCGGTCAAGGGACTCGAGTGACTTAAAATAAAATAATCGGAACTTCAATCCGAATTTTATATGGACTCGTATTTAACTGTGAATATTAAAAATAATTAAGTAATGACCAGAGTGTTTTAAAAATATAGTAATAAAGTTGAGGGACAAAAAGTTAAATTTTTTAATCATCATAACAAATGACTATTATAATATTACAATTGCAAAACAATTTGCTGATCACTTTTTCCTAAGTTCCCAGCGACGATCGGGTTCGTATGAAAGATAAACACAATGTTTTAAAAACCGGACCGTACAATGAACCGGACGTTTTACTAGTCCATTGGTCGGACCGGATGACATATAAAAATGTAAAATAATGCATATATACACGACCAACTCGTCTGACCCATCTTCATCAGTCGCATTAATCCATACAACTGGTTTATAAGATTTTTAAACCTTCTCAAGAAACTACCTTAAAGGTTCAAAGATTTTTGGGTTTAAACTTTTTTGTATGTATGCGCTTAACACTAATAAAAATATTTTTAGTTAGCAGATATTAACAAATCTAGGTCGCTGAGTTGGTAACATCATACAGTTCCATTCACTAGGTAACAGGTTTGAAACCTGTAACCAACAAAAATTGTTTTCATTTTAAGCTTCTTTCTTTTAAGAACTTTCAAGGATTCTATCGCACATCGGCCCAAGGAAGAAATCAGATTGCTCTTTGGCATCTATAAAGTTAGCAACTTAGCGTTTTCTTTCAAATATCAACCATTTCCGGTTCAAATTAATTTGCGGTTACCGGTTCAACCCGGTTTGCAAAGAAACCGGCCGAGTATTTTGAAAACCGTTCAAGTGGGCTTTCAAGGATTCTATCCTAAATCGGCCCAAGGAAGAAATCAGATTTCTCTTTGGCATCTGTAAAGTCGGCCCAAGGAAGAAATCAGATTGCTCTTTGGATCTATAAAGTTAGCAAATTAGCATTTTCTTTCAAAAATCAACCATTTCCGGTTCAAACCGGTTTGTGGTTACCGGTTCAACCCGGTTCGCAAAGAAACCGGTCGAGTATTTTGAAAACTGTACAAGTGGGGTTGGCCGGACAGCTGAAGCTACCGTTTCCCGGTTGAGCCGGTTGGCTAGATCGTTCGCAGTTAAAACAAATATAACCAATCTTCCTCTCTCTCTCTCTCTCGATCTCTCTACAAGCACAATCGGAGACCATTGCCATCACAAATCACGTACTCCCTTCTTCTCAACCAAACTTCCGACCACCACCAAGAAGAGCCAGGCGCCAACTGTTCACTTGTTTCCAGTGACATCTAGCAGCAACCGGGAGCCACCGCAACTGCTAGTAAATCTGGGGACCACCTGTTTCAACCCAACAACCGTCACCACGATGGTAATACCGAGGTACAATCTTCAACCGCTGAATGCTCGTTGATCCTGTTCTTATTTTTAAGGAATTAAATCCAGAATATTTTATCTAATACATAAATTAGTAACACAACAATCAACCTTAAAAACAAATCTATTAACTGTATGGGTATTGTTTAGTAAATTAGCGACGGTTCTGAGTACGGGATCGGCAACGGTTCTAGTTATGGGATAGGCGACGTGTCCGAGTTACAGGACGGTGATCGATTACGACTTGCGGATTGAAAATACGCTACTGTTGATATCTATATAGATAGATACTATAAACGTAAGAACCAGAATTGCTTTTCTCATTTACATTGAAACATTCAAATATACAAGGAATGTCACTATAATAGGAAACTTCCACAAATTAGGATATGACGTAAAGCTACGTTGACCATTTACAATAATTCAAATTAATTCAAAATATTCAAATTTCTTGGTGGGTTGATTTGGCTGTAATACCCCCCTGCAAGATGGAGGATCGGGAGAGGAGACCAATCTTGGACATGAGAGTATGATAGCGATGCTTTAGTAACGGTTAGGTGAGGGCATCCGCAAGTTGATCATCCCCGGCAATGTGAGTAACCCGGATTGAGCCGGCTTAAACCTTATCACGAACAAAGTGAAAATCTAATGCTAAGTGTTTCATCCGTGAATGAAAGACTGGGTTTGCTGAGTAATGTGTAGCACTTAAATTGTCACAATATATAGTCAGAAGTGTAGTTGACTTGTAACCAAGTTCAAATACTAAGGATATTAACCATTGCAATTCTGTGGTTGTTGAGGCAACTGCACGGAATTCTGCCTCAGTTGAAGAACGAGCTAAGGTTGGTTGACGTTTTGAGCTCCAAGAGATCGGGTTTGAGCCAAGGTAGACAACATAGGCTGTGGTGCTTCGATAGGTTAGCTTGTCACCTGCCCAATCGGCATCTGTGAAGGCATGAATTTGCAGCGGAGAGTTATGTTTGAAGAGTATACCATGATTCATTGTTCGATGTAAGTAACGTAGCAATCTCTTTAATGCGGCCCAATGAATATCGCTCGATTTGTGCATAAACTGAGATAGTTTATTGACTGTAAAAGCAACATCTGGATGTGTAAGTGAGAGATATTGTAATGCTCCTACAAATGCACGGTATTCGGTTGGAGATGATAGTGGTGTGCCATCAGTTTTTTGTAGAGATTCAGAACTAGACATTGGTGTGGTTACCGGTTTACAACCACTCATGTTAGCTCGTTTAAGGAGATCTAGAATGTATTTTGTTTGAGAAAAAAAGACCATGGTTGTGAGAAATGACTTCAACACCTAGAAAGTAGGAAAGTGTACCTAGATCCTTAAGTGAGAATCGAGCAGTAAGAGTAGTGACAAAGTTGTTAATGGTGGAAGAGGTGGAGCCAGTGATGATTATATCACCAACGTAAACAAGGATGAAAATAGGAGATGAAAATGTGCGATTAACAAAGAGTGAGGGATTAGATATAGTTGGTTTGAAATGACGGGAGATAAGGTAACGTTTGAGCTCATCATACCAAGCTCGTGATGCTTGACGAAGGCCGTAGATAGCCTTGTGAAGTTTACAAATGTGATTAGGGAGAGAAGGATCAACAAAACCGGGTGGTTGTGTCATGTAAACGGAGTCATTGAGAGTGCCTTGAAGAAAAACATTGTTTATATCTAATTGGCGTAATGACCAATTAAAAGAAGTAGCTAAAGAAAGAATTAGTCGTAGGGTGGCCGGTTTTACAACGGGACTAAATGTCTCAACGTAGTCTAAGCCGGGGCGTTGATGAAACCTATGGCAACAAGACGAGCTTTAAGTCTATCAACCGACCCATCGGGTTTGAACTTAGTTCGATAAACCCATCTGCAACCGACTAAGTTCGGTGTGGAATCGGGTGGAACAAGAGACCAAGTTTGATTGCGTTTAAGGGCGTCAAACTCTTCTTGCATCTCTTGTCACCATAGTGGTTGTTTAAGGGCTTGAGTAATAGTAGATGGTTCAAGAATGGAATGTGTAGTGGTGTGATAGAGGATATAATCAGAGTTATGATACTTAGGATTAGGGTGTTTCGTTGCGCGAGTTTGACGGGAATTTTGAGTGGATGTTTGTTGAGAAGTAGAGGCTATTAAGAAAGAACTTGCGGATATATGAGGTACTGATGAGGGGCCATGAGTCATTTTGTTGTGGGGTTGATGTATTATTTCTCTAGTTGGTAAGATATGGAGTTGGATCATTTGTTTGAGTAATAGTTGAAGTGGGAACGGGTGTAGTGGTTGGAGATGGTGAAGGTAGCATTTGAATATTTAAAGGTAACCAAGTTTCTGGATTAGGTGGTGGAGGTGTAGAACGTTGAAGTAAAGATTCATAAGGGAAAATATGTTCTTCAAAATGAACATGTCGAGAGGTATATATTCTGTTTGTTAAGGGATCAAGCAAGTGATAGGCACTTTGAGAGGAAGAATAACCAACAAATACACATGGTTTTGAACGAGGGTGGAGTTTGTGGTTCGAGTAGGGTCGTAACCATGGGTAGGATAGGCACCCAAAACCACGAAGTTTTGTGTAGTTTGGATTTTTTTGAATAGACGATAAAATGGTGAATCATTTTTAAGTGTGACGGTCGGTAGGCGATTAATAAGATAAGTGGCAGTAGTGAAAGCGAGAGGCCAAACTTTTAAGGGCATTTTGGCATGAGATAGGAGGGTTAAACCCGTTTCAACTATGTGACGGTGTCTACGTTCGGCAAAGCCAATATGTTCGGGTGTGTGAGGAGGAGAGGTTAGTTGAGAAATTCCACAAGATGAAAGGTTTTGAAAACGAATGAAGGTGTTTAGAGAATCTGATTTATGTTTTAGAGGATAAAGCCAAATGTATTTTGTAAAATGGTCAACGAATATGATGTAATATTTAAAACCATCTATGGATGTTACCGGAGATGACCAAACATCTGAATATAACAATTGTAAAGGTGCATTTGTATTAAGGGATGAAGTTGAGAAAGGTAGTTTATGACATTTATTAATGCAACAAGAATTACAAGATTCATGCTTATTTGAAATAAAAGAAAAAGACAAAGCTAAATGTTGCAAGACTTGAGAGTGCCAAAAAGATGCTTTATTATTAGTTTGCAAGTGGAAGGCTTGAGGTGGCAATGTAGAGCGAAGCTCATAGAGGCCACGACTAGCTGTCCCATGGAGTAGAGTTAGGTTGGTCTTGAGATCCTTGAGAAAAAAATGAAAAGAAAAAAATTGGATTAGTATATAATTATCAATGCATAAGCGAGAAATAGAAATAATGTTTCGAGAAATAGATGGGACACAAAGGACATTATTTAAGATAAGAGGAACATTAGAAAAATAAAGTGTAATTGAGCCAACATGAGTAATAGTAAGAGATTAACCATCACCAATTATAAGTTCATCAACACCGTCATATGGATAATGCATTGAGGTCATTGGTGATGTGATGAGACACACCACTATCATATAGCCAAGGTAAGTTTGATGCATCAGTGTTGTTGAGATTCATCACGTGTGCCTGTGGTTTGGGGGAAGGGGCAACTCGGTTGTAGGTAGGAAGAGTAATTTGTGGATGAGTTTTCTTGAAAGCATAGCAAGAAGTAAGAGAATGGCCCTTGGTGAAGCACCATTGACATTTGCCTAGGAAGGGTTTGAATAGGACAGTTTGTGGTGGAGTAGGAAGGAGACCTGGGTTAGAATTGGGGTTACGGTGGTTTTTGGGTTTGACGTGTGTGGGCTGCAAAAACAGTATTGGGTTGGTGAATGTTGGTTGGAGTAGGTGAGTTTTGGCTTAATGATAGTTCATGATTAATTAATTTCTCATGTAATTCTTGCCTCAATAACCGGTTTGTAAGTCTTTTGATCTAAGCCACCGAGAATGACATCAGTGACATCCTCCAGATCCATCTTTTTACCAAGAATAGCGAGTTCATCAACTATGATTTTGATGGATTGCATATAGTCGGTAACGGTTTGTGTGTGGGTTTTGGAGGACTGTTTTAGACGATGCTGAAGTTGTTTAATATGGCCACGTGAAGGGGATGCATACGTGCTTGATAAAATCTTCAAGGCATCTAGAGACAAAGTAGCATTTGTGATTAGTGGGACAATGGGAGCCGAGAGGCTGCCGACGATTGCACCAAAAAGAAGTCGGTATAATCAGCATGTGGGGTTATTGTTCCATCTGTATTTTGGGTTGGTGAAGGTGGAAGATTGGTACCATCAATGAATTTGTAAAGGTCTAAACCTTGAAGAAGTGCTTCAATTTGTGTTTTCCAACTAAAGTAGTTAGTAGATGTTAGTTTTAGAGAAGAAGGAAAGGTGACCATTGTTAGGGATGGCTGTGTGAGAGGGAAGGTATGAATGGTACTGCTGGTGCTACTGGGGGAAAAAATGGTGATCAGAAAATTTCTTTTATCAAAATTAGAGAGAGAGTGGCCGATTAAAGGTAATTAGGGTGAAACCCTTGGTGATACCATATAAACTTATGAACCAGAATTGATTTACTCATTTAAACATACAAGGAATGTCAGTATAATAGGAAACTATCACAAATTAGGATCTGACGTAAAGCTACGTTGACCATTTAAAATAACTCAAATTAATTCAAAATATTCAAACTTCTTGGTGGGTTGATTTGGCTCTAATAATATCTTTTATATTTTTTTTCAACCTCACATCAAAAAAACTTATACTTTTCCTTCACCCACACCCAAAAAATGGATCACCCTAACATTTATATCCCACCCAACTCACCTTCTGAAGAGTTCGAGTTTATTGCCGGGGGTGAGAGTATTGAATTTTTTGCCGAAGCTCAAGTTGAATTGGGTGACACGACTACATCAAGTCGAACGCATATCAGACTTGATCGTGAACAAGCTCAAGAGAAGCTCATGAGAGACTATTTCATAGCCGATCCGGTATACGGCTAACACATCTTTCGCGAAAGGTTTCGAATGTCAAAGAGGTTGTTTTAAAAAATTGTAGAAGACATAGAAGCTAATTTTGAATATTTTAAAGAGGGAATGGACGCAGGAGGGAGAAAAAGTTTCACGCCGTTACAAAAATGTACGTCGGCGGTTAAACAACTCGCAACTGGTAACACTCTCGCCTAGTATGATGAGTACTTAAAACATGGCAAATAGAACATCGCGTGAATGCCTAGAGCATTTTGTTAATTAAATTATATCGAAGTGAATTCATACGGAAACCAACAAGCCATGACATTGCACTATTGTATGAAGCACATGAAGATAGACATGGAATTCCAGGTATGCTAGGTAGCATCGATTGTACACATTTTGTTTGGAGAAATTGTCCAACTAAATTTCGCGGACAATACATGAGAGGTGATCATCAATACCCATC
>WOUH02000014.1:2433222-2445573 GCA_009936405.2 Stevia rebaudiana
CTTGATAAATAATAAACCAAGTTCAAGGCCAAGATCAACATCTCAAGTAACATTTAAATTAAATCAAGCTCTTATATTTACACCACCTGACTGGTATAATATTTAATGTTATTTTCTCGATCAATAGTATTAAAATTACCAATAATAGTTGAATCAATGAAATCAGAACTATTCAAAGAACTTTGTATCCTCATCCGTGACATTCAGTATTTATTTTGAGGAAGTTGTGCTCCACTAAAGTTATATTATATATTAATAATGGTATATACTTTTTTGCCAGCACCAAACTAATCAAAAATATTAAAGTACAAAAATATTCATGTGATTTTATATTTTATGATTTGGTGTCAAACTTTCAAATATTACGGATTTTGCCTCGGCTGTTTGGCCAAAAGTAACACATCTGGTGGAATAAGTTCAATCATAGTCCATTTGATCAAGTTCCCGGAGTTATTGCATTGAGTTGGATGGACCATAACTTTTCAACACTGCTAAAATAAGTTCAATAAGAGTTTCTTTAATCAAGTTCCCTAAGTTAACGCAAAAAACATGAGTTCTCATTTGAATTTTTTTATATTCATACACAACAAAATTTAGTCTAAGATATACACTCTAAGATTTAAGCCACCAAGAATGCATGAAAGTTGAAGTGATGCATATTTTATTGAAAAGGTAAAAAAATCATCAACGGTGTATTACAATCCGAATTCATAATTGGTTGTCTTTACCATCATAAGACAAACTCCACAGCAATGTAAGGATGGATGAGCTAAATATACATGTAGTAAAACTGGTTTATAAATCATTTAAGTATTTCTTCAGTTATATTCATACGTATGATTGTATCTGAAAACTTTACAGTTGTATATATCTGTTTGCATTCATGTAATTCTTAAGAGAAGTAGAAAGAGGATGGTAACTGATGATGAACTAATCATACACATGCTTGTTTACATCTTTAAAGAAGAATTAAATGATTCAAATTTCAAGACAATCTTTAATCCCCTGCTCAAAAATGTTAAGAGATGATATGGTATCCATTAGTGCATCAACCACCTTTTGTCTGTAGCAAAGAGATGCATGTTATATTATTACATATTTGATTTGAAAACACTTTGGAAACAATAATTTATGATTGATTTAATAGAATGGTACCTATCAGGTGCAGTTTCATTTGCCACTTTATTAAGAGAACTAAAAGACCTGAAATCAAATAAATGAACCAAACACAAAGTTCACGGGTTTAGGGTCAAGTATAAACGGGTCAGATTCAGGTCAAACATGTTGAAATACAATCAGATAAATGAGTCATGTTCAGGTTAAGCTGGTGGGTTTACAAGTTGACTCATTAAGCGTGTAACATAAGTTAACGTGGTTAGGTATTTTATGACAAAATTTGAAGGTTAAAATAGAAACTAAGATAATATTTATTATGTAAAACATAGTTAAGTTGTCTTTTTGTTGTAAATTTGTAATCTTAAAGTAGTAATATGCATAAAAATCTATAAAATTATAACATAGACAGGCTAAAATTCGAATGGGTCGTGTTTCGGGTCAACCCACGGATATTCATCATGCAGTCAGGTTAATTTATCCTGTCGTGTTCAGGTTTTTCATATTTTTTAGTTCGTATAAGGTTGGGCCTGCTAACACGACCTGTTTAACCTTCCTAATTGTAACAACAAAAAAACTTATATGTATCCAAAACTCAAGAAATTTGAACAAAACAGATCTAATAGTTATCACAATGATTAAATAGTTATCAAACCAGTTCTTCACACTGACAAACACCACACGTGATCCCAAATTTCCATCATCAGGAGCCCTGATTTTAACCCGTTTATTTGGCTAACAGATGGGTTGTGATGTAAAGGCATTTTAATCTAAAAACATTTTTTAATTATGTGTTTTCTGATCTATGTCAGCATAATCACTAAATAAGTTGAAGGTAACTGTATAGTACCTTTCTAGATCACTGAGTTTAGCTTCTGCCTGCAACTTTGTTGGGTCTTTGTCATCGAGTAATGATGCCGCATTCTTTAACACCAGCTTGAATGTGCAGACCTGCAAGTTGAAATCATCTTAAACTTCATCTTCATAATTCCTTAATTGTAAGATGCAAATCGAATGTAAACCTCCACGCCGGTATTAGATTGAAAAGTGACGATAGAATTCCTCTCTTGCGGTATACAATCCCTAGAAGCCGATATAATCATCCTCTGCACCTCTTCTAGATACTTTTCCGGCGATGCTCCGCCACCTGCCGCGAATCGAATCGAGCAATTTCAGAACATATTGAACTTCAGTTTAATCAATAAAGAAGAAATCGAACCACAAGTAATCACTTATTCTGTTAATCAGCGTATTAAAGCTTCAAACAGTACCGATTAACAAATATGCAGCTTGGAGGCTGTTGCGAGAGGCATCAATCGGAGCTAACAAATACTTTGCCGCCTTCTTCTTCTGATCTTTCAACCAATCCTTCGGTCCTGCTGAGAGAATTCAACATTTTAGCATATCAAATTAATGATTTGAAGCTTTAATCGAAAACATATGGAGGAATTGTACAAATGCCGAATGAGAATGCTCCGGCGACGGGAGGTTGACGGAGGAAAAGGGTGAGTCCGGCGATGGATGTCAAAATGACGCCGGAGGCGGTCGATCTACGGGTGGTAAAAAGAGCGGAAGGTTGACTTTGAGGGTGACTGGGATCTGAAAGTGGTGGCGATTTTGGGAGATATACAGGGAAGTTGGTGGTGATGACGGTGGTGGAAGGGATAAGGGTGGAAATTGGCGGTGGTGACATCTTTGCGGGTGGTGTTGTAAAATATTGGATTTAAATTATTTGAAGAAACGAGATCCTCTACGGATAAATTGTAATCAAAACCCCCCCTACACTATACAACTTTACATATCACTCCTTTCAGAATAAAATAGATAACTAAATTTAAAACAATAACAATGATCGGCTAACATAAGACCATCTGCAATGGTTTTACTTTTTACTAATCCTAAGCAAGCGAGTCACCTCAATGTTCTTTCAAAAGTTACTTTTTTCCTTCAGTAACAAACACTATTTTTTATATTATTGACGTGCGTATGTGAGAGATGTAAAAGGTAAGGACCATCCTCATACAATCGGTTTAAATGGCCTTATGAAGTAAAAAAATTAAATCTTTTTTCAACCCTATATATGACACAATCTACACACTAGACATTCATCGTCTCAATTCTCACATGGTTTCCAAACTATGCATCAAGTTTAAAAGTTCAACCCCGAGATCCAATGTCGACTCCAAACCCCCAATCTATTGTCAACTCCTACCTTTGAGTTTCAACAATCTAACATCCCAAAATCCAAACTTTGGATTCCAACAATTTCAATAACCCAATTTTATACCCTACCAAAATCCAAACAAAAAAACAAATCCAGGTCTCCAACAACTTCACGTACCTACATTCACACTACTTCCAATTGCTTAAGATAGTCAACTGTCATTCACCTAGACACCAACACCTCCTTCCCTAGGAAAATAAAAGGAGAACAACTCGAGGCAGCTCTTAAACAAAGTGTTCAAAGGAAATGGTTTGCAGAGGAGGAGAAGCTTCGAACCCAGCCTTATCTTCACATATTCGTTGATTCACAAGTTGGAAAATACCAAAAAGGGATGCTTTAAGGATCCATAGGTTTCATATTTGGTCAACAACTTGATGTCACACTAGCATAAAATAAAAATAGAAAGAGTAGCTCGGTTTAAGACTCCATCAAAGCCCAAAAGATAAACGTTTGGTCTAATGATCAAGTCATGTCTTTTGAAAGGAAGAGTCCATTGAAACTAAGTTTCAATACGAGTATGTGTGAGATCACAGTCGATCATAGCACTAATAACACTCATGTGTCATTGGAGGATTTTGTGATCAATCAATGACAATCCATAATTATGAAGAAGACTAAAGAAGCGTTCAAACAAAAAGCGGCTAACATGAAAACATTCAAAGAAGATATACAATGCTTCTTATTTAACCAAAACATTAATATAATATTCTTGAATCGATCACACAGGTAACCGGAGAGATTAGAGATGCATCAGAAGTTTTGTGAACAAATTAACAAATTAGGAAAACTGTATACCTTGAAAAGTAATTTTAGTTTCATTATAACCTAAAAAAAAAAAAAGTATAACTTGATATGTAATTTCAGTTCATATTAAGTTTATATTTATATTATAAATATAGTTTAATATTTTTAAATTGTACGTAATATTAATGAATTTGTTATACCCCTTTGTTTATTGAAAATAAATGTACAACTAGGTGACGATATGAAAATACAGGGATGATTGAGAAAAGGACCTATTGTGTTGGATGAAGACTAGGGTTTTTTAATTATAACTTATGTGACGTGTTTAGTTGTGTTTTTCGTGTTCACCACTCTGGATGCTTTAAGAGGCATTTACTTGCTTAAAACTCGACGTAATCCATTACAACAAAATGTATCGGAACCAAAAGTTGGATCAATTCAAACCAATTTGATGTTAGTCTGATTAGCAGATTCCATACATGAATTGAAGTAAATAAATAATTGAAACAATTAAAAAACCAATGATTCACTTTTTATATCTATATCTATATAAATAATTGAATGGTCATGAAAATCTGACTTTTGTATTTTTTAGAACTTATAAATATAATATTATGGCCACAAAAGTTTTAGTATCTTTCAATATAATTTCTTTCTGTTCTCCTTCATAAATTGACAGACTTGTCTTTTGTTTAGCTAAAAAATTGATTGAACTTATTAGCTAAAATGAGACTGAATTACATGGGAAAAATGTTACTTTAGCAAACGGACTTCTTCTATAACCGAAATAGTGACTCAATTTTAACTGAAACTAGATATATAACATATTATTTTCTTTTTAATGTAAAAAATGTACACGTATATAAATAAACACCTTAAAAAATAAGGATAAGATCCTTCTCAACGTCTTCCTAAAAATCCATTTAATAGAGTTGTCAACATCAATGATTCTTTTACAACGTAGTGCAAACGTTAAACAATTGCTAATAATTGAATTCAAATACCTTTTTGAATGAAAGAACTTTCCAATAATAATTGTATGCAATTTCTTTTTACGATTATTCAAGGTACAATCATATTACATTACAACAATATCATACGTCACAAAACTACACTCCTTGCAATTTACACTTAACTTCAAATGGATCTGGATCTATAACAAGCACACCAACAAGAACACATTCTTTTGCAAGCACAAATTCTCAGAACCATAAAAGAATCATGGCCTCAAACCGGTTTTTATAATAACCTTAACTTCACACCGCGAACCAATCGCCCTTAAAACATTAACATCAAGATGATGTTTGTTAAAATTTCAAAACCATTATAATTGCATTTCATCATCTGCTTTCATCTTGTATCTCACTTCCAGAAAGCTTTGTACCACTGTTACCATCTTTGTTTGTTTGACTTTGACTTTGACCTTGACTATTTATACTCCCTGAAAAGCTCTGCCTCCAGTTACCAAACAAAGCAGCACTCCACGATGTTTTTGATGAACCGTTTCTTAACAATTCAGCACTGAAATCTTCTTCTCTAACAACCCGAAACGGGTTTTCTAATGCTTTTAAAATATGAACGATTTGAGGTCGTTTAGACGGTTTTGGATTTAGACAAGATTTAGCCACTATAGATACAGCCCAAACTTCATCCAGTAAGTCTTCGTTTAAAACAAGAGATTGATCGACAAATTTGGATATCAAATCTTTGTCATAGTTGTTGATGAAAGTCAAAGTTCGGTCAACCCATTCTTTTGTGGATGTGTCTTCTGAATTGCTGATTCCAAGTTTACCCGTTACCAATTCAAGTAAAACTTTTCCAAAACAGTATACATCATAAGAACAACTAGCAGGTGGCGGACCTGTTTGTTCCAATATATAATATAAAATTAAGTATCATTTCAACTAAAATTTATGTGTAATCAGATGATGTTGATGTTATAAATAAGTTCACATACCAGATGGTGTTGATTCAGAACTCCTGCATATCCACAAAGAAATTAAAAAGATGTAAGTATGTTGGTTGGGTCGATAACAGGTCTAAATGAGTAAGCGGGTCGTTATTAAACGGGTTGAGACGGGTCAGACATGGTAGGGTTGACGTATAAACACTTTTGTGTCATTTTGTATAGATTTTTATTTAACTCAGTAAGTGTTGATTAAAATGAAAAAAAAATTGAATTTATTTTAGTAACAATAATCTTTACATAAAAAACAATTTGGAAGGTTACATGCGTTGAAATTAATGTAGGAACTACATTTTTTATTTTTTGAACCCGTGTGAGATAAAACACAACCCAAATCGACCCGTTCAAAATAAAATGGGTCAAAATTCCAGATTGTTAAACTCTTCCCAAACCTCATAACAGAACATATAACAGATTGTCGAATCCACTATGATTTACACAATACAAATTTTAATAATACTCACGATGAAATTCGCAGCAGCTTTGTTATAACATTTTGATTATCAACTTCTTGAGAACAAACTTCACTCAAGCTTCCAAGACGAACATCATATTTATCATCAAGCAGAATGCTACTTGCTTGAATATCTCTGCAAATTAAAATTTTTTTAAATGATTGTCATAAAGTCTCCAACTCTCCATAACCAGAAAGAAAACAAAGATTTTAATACAGTAAATAATAACTGAAAATTAAATTATTAAATACCTATGAACAAAGGGAGGATTGCAGTCATGATGCAAGTATGCTAACCCTTCAGCAGCTCCAATAGCAATTTTTAATCTTGTGATCCAATCCAACGACTGCAAATCATCATCTTCAAAACTCGCAGATCTAAAAAAGGAATTTGATAAATCTCCATTTCGCATGTGTTTGTACACCAAAAGCTTTTCGGTTTCATGTTCTAAACAATGACCCAAAAGAGGTACCAATCTGGTATGCATACCCTTACTGTACAACTCCAATTCCAACATATAACAATCTTTTCTTGAGGATCGCATATCAATTCGTTTGATAACTACATCAGTTCCATCTTCTAATATCCCTGAAAAAATGTCTCCACTGTGACCATGTTTAATAAGATTTGTGTCATTGAAACCGCTTGTAGCTTGCAGCATTTGCTCATATGTAAACGAGTTTGTAAAGCTTATTATATCAACTGAAATGATTGGATCGTTTGTGTTTCCTTCTTCTTGAACAGGTTCTACATTTGCACTTCTTTGACTTGCACTTCTCTTAAAACATGTTTTTAGCATCAAAACTGATATTATAGTTACAATTACAATGACACCAAGTCCACCGAAAACTCCAGCCAACACGAATTTCAAACGTTTGTTACTCTTTTTTGAGATTGGAGGTTGCACTGGAGTTGTGGAATTTTTATCAAAAGGAAGATTATTCGAAACATAGAATGTTTCACAGTCATTCAAACTTCGTTGGTCTGGGAGATCAGAAAAGCAGTTTCTTAATAAAATAGTATTATTTCCAGTTTGGACCTCTAAACGTTGAAGATAATTGTTTGAGAGATCAATGAAACCAACATTTGCAAGATTGAAATTCAAACTTCCATAGAAGTTATTGTTTGAGAAGTTTAAGGTGACACCAGAAGCATTGGAAAAACCTGTAAGGTCTGAAAGATTTCCAGTTAAGTTGTTGCTAGAAACATCAAGAAAGATAATATCTTGCAGGTTTCTAGTCAAGTTGACAGGAAAATTACCACCCAATTTATTGTTTCCAATCAACAATCTCCTTAATCTTGTTAAACCGCCGAGTTGTGATTCTAATGATCCAAACAATGAGTTGAAGCTAAGATCAAGATCAACCAACTGAGAAAGGCGTGCAAGCTGAACAGGTACAGTAGAAGCAAGACTATTGTCTGAAAGATTCAAGTATTTCAAATTCAAAAGTGAACCAAATTCAGGTGGAATCTGCCCGGATAATGAATTTGACGAAAAATCAAGAATCGTAAGATTACTTAGAGATGAAAATGCAGAAGGTATGTCTCCTGTCAACGTATTAACTGAAAAATTCAAAACCGATAATGAAGAAAGCTGACTCAAAGAATCTGGGATAATCCCAGTAAGATGATTATCTGCAAGAAGTAAAGTATTAAGTTGATTCAAAGAACCAATTGATGCAGGAATTGGACCTAAAACTGAGCTTGACCTAAGGTCGAGCACCTGGAGTGCACTAAGATTTTGCCCTAACCAATCGGGTATTGATCCCGGAAGTGAGAATCCAGATGAATTAAACGACGATAATCGAGTACAATTCACCAAAGAATCAATAGCAAACCTAGGGTTCTGACGTCCAACACGAGTCCGTCGCAAACCGGCCAAATTTATGCCGGTGACTCGGCCGTTCCGGCAGACCACACCGGTCCAGTTGGTGCACGGGTCCGTTTTCCTCGGCCAATAAATGGCTCTAATTCCCAAAGAAGCTCGGAGATCGAACAACGCGGCCCGTTCTACACCGGAACTCAGCGGCACCACTTGAGTCAACACCGAGTTAACCAGCAACAAGAAGAAGAATGATAGCTTGAGCAAAGCCTTCATGATTAACCGATACCGAACAATCTCTTACTGCATTTCAGATGATATTGTTCATCATATAACCATGATTATATGACGATTTTGTTGGTGAGTCATTACTCGTATGTGTGAAAAATTCAGGCGCCAAAAAACTTTCCTTGAAGTAAATAAATGCAATCTAGAAGATCATTTCCTGTAGATGTGTAGTTATGTGTGATGCGAGAGCTTTAATGGTGGTCCATTAATGGCGGAGCCATATTTTCAGCAACAATGACAAGGGTGAAGAATAATAATGGGGATGTGAGAGATCCTCTGAGAATCTGGAGATAAAAGTTGCTAGTTTCCGTTAGTTAACTGAATAACGAAGAATGTGAACACATTGCGGTTTTATAAATCAATAATCATCGTGATCGTGATTAAGATATTTTGCATTATCTTTTTAGAATTTGTGGATGTAAACATAAGCTGCAAAACGCGTATGATTTAATTGGTTTCAAAGTGAAAAAAAGTTAACCAATGGTTTATTTCATTAACCAAAGGTTGCATCACTAGAGAAAGTGGACACCAAGGTGAATGCAACTGTTTGAGACCATCATAGGATTATGTATTATTTAGTTAGTACTATTTGGATTCTTCTTTTTGTTGGTAGCAATTAAATAAGAAACCATAAATATTGTTAAATTTTTGGAACTATCTTGTTAGAACAATAAAATTATAAAAAGTAAAATATAAAATAAGATATGTTATATCACTGTGTGAGTATGTACAAGTTTGATTTTTATTAGCAAAATAATAGACATAAAATAACGATTAAAAGGTGATAATCACATTGTTTTATTTAATACGTGTTCTTGTATTACTAGTTGTTTTTAAATCGTATTGTATGATATGTGTAGTGACTTGTGGTTTATATATTTAGGAATTGTTTGATTCATAAATTTATGGGAATGTATTGAAATTAAGGTATAAATTCAATTGATAATAAGTTTGGTTGGATAAAAGCAAAAAAAAAAGTAGGATGATAATATGTAGAATAATATTATATATTTATTAAGAGGAAACTGAATATGAGGCTGTTACGTATCTAACTTACATACGAAACCTTTCAAAACTACGTCATTTTGATTGATTGAAATTAAAACTGGTTTGTATCATATTTCTGTAGTTCTTCTCCATCATTTTGCATATCTAGCATGTAAAAAAACACATCATAAACCTTATAATCAAAATTCAATTTTTGAACAAGAATGTGAAGACAAAAAACTAGAAATATACTTTTGTATCAATCATGAAGTAAAGTAGTGAAAATTATGTGAATTGATGGAAAATAACATAGAAAAGAATATTCAACTTAATTTTTATGTTAATTTTATTTAAAATGACGTAATTAAAATTGGTTTAGCATGTAAATTAAATGTGTAATAGCCCATATTCACTTTCCCATTTATTAAATTACACAATTTATGAAACTCTTAGACATTTGAATAGGTTTCAAGTAATTTCCGACCCATCCTATTTTTCTTTAATTTTAAATTTTCTCATTTCAGTTTTTTTTTTTAACAGCAAACTTCATTAGAAAGGCTAGCAAGCAACTAGCAAACCACACACAAAGATTACAACATTACAACGAAAATCTAGACCAGTCATTCCAAGATACATAACTAAACAATAACATTTGATAATAATCCTTGCATAAGACCGAGAGGTGCAAAGCAATACCTATAAAATATATACTGAGACCGACTAGAGAAAGGTGATAACCAAAAAGAATTAGGAGCTAACTTAATAAAATCCATATGCATGCCATAGCCCATAGGTAGTCCAAAACTAAGTAAACGAGTACCTTAAAAAAAGAGAAGACTCTTTTTAAAAAATAATATAGCAATATAATTATGATGAACTATTTTGATGTGATTCATTTATTACTTGATATTTACGTAAGATTACCCATGATTGGATCAATATCCCCATTTCCTTTCTAATAGTAAAATAGGGTTCAGCGATATGGTTTTTCATAGTTTAAGTAGGTCCTCAAACCTGACAACACGCGCGTTGCAAGCACACAGTTTGTTACCAACCCCTGGTAATTAAGACTCAGGTGTTGGCGAGCGTCGTACTCAAACGAACTCACTCACCCATCACTAGGAAACCTTGCTTATTTACATGCATATATATACAATGAACCTTGCTTATAGTTTAAAATCATTGAATAGTAAAATCAAACCTATAAACTCAGTTACCATATACAGAACAATATGATTGCTCATATAAAATAGAGTAAATTGTCAAATTCGTCCGTGTGGTTTTAGGACTTTCGTTAGTTTCACTTAAAAATGTTTTTTTTCGTATTTCAGCTCTTGATGTTTCTCAAATCTTGTCATTTTCATCAAATACACTAACTTCATCCAATATTAATGTTAAAACAAGTGGCAAATGTGACATTTTGCATATTTCTTTATTTAGATCGTTTTGTTAATCTCTTTTTTATACATACGACTATTTTGGAACCCTAAAATTGTCTCCTTCATATGCGTTCTTCATATCCTGTGTGTTCTTAAAAAATCAAAATTTGCTATGACATCAATAAATTGAGATCTGGAAGAACAATAAATCACTTTGACCAGTAATACCTTCAACCAGTTTCAATATGCGCGTTCCAATATTTGAACCTTCAATAAGTTGTCATTGTCGTTGAACAGTGAAGATGACTGTAAAATTTGGGTTTTTACGAGTTGGGTGTAAAGAGGTGAAAAAAATGAATCGTAAGAACGATGGGACATCGGGGTTATAAAAATTGAATATCTTAAAAATATTAACCAAATATGCAAAATATCACATATACCCCTGATTTTAACATTAAAATCAGATGGAGTCAACGTATTAAATGAAATGTTAATATTTAAAAATCGTCACTTCATATAAAAAAAAACCTTTTTAATAAAACTATTAAAAGTAACCAAAAACACATGCAATTTACACTATAAAAAGGTAGCAAATGACGACTTTTACTGGGTAGTTCTGTAAAACCAAGAATAAGATATTTGCGTTTTTATATAAAAATCAAAGGAGAAATGATTGAAGTCTTCGAGAATGAGTCAATGATATAAACATAAGTGTCCGCTAGTCTTTTAATTGAAAATTATTAAAAAGAAAGATGACTTGGAATATAATGTCTTATCCTTATGAGTTATGACCAGTGTTTTGTTTATTCTTTAAAATACATTGAATTTCATAAAAAAAACAGTGGTACGAAACTAATTTCTGGCTAGCAAAATTTTAGAATACAAATTTTAATAATATTTCAGGTATGACTCATATTTAAAGTTTCCTTTTATTTTATGAAAATTTCGAGTGAAATAATATTAACAAAATTCGGTTTTTGAAACTATTATTTTTTTTTTTTTGGTAAAGCTACTTTATTTACGTAAAGTTATTGTTGGACTAAGTTATTGTTATTGGAAAATCACATAAAAGACAACTTGAACAAAAGGGCAATATCATCATTATGTTCTCTAAGACCTATGCGTTGTGGGCATGGAGAGGGTTCGGCGACGCCCCTTGACGCCGGGGAACACCGCTCCGCGATGGGCGTTGTGAGGCGTGGGGTACTCCACGGGCGTGGAGAGCAAAAACTAGCCGTTGGGGTGGGGCCCAATGGCTCATTCGACCGTTTGAGGGCTTAAAATTTTTTTTTTTTAATATTATAAATACCACTCATCTCCTTTATATTTTTTACAAATTTTCTCAACCAAAACCTCTCATTCTTCTCCTTTCT
>WOUH02000014.1:2445673-2468552 GCA_009936405.2 Stevia rebaudiana
TGGGTTAGCTTGAAGACGTTATCGGACATGGATAGTATGCTGGCATAGTTAGTATAAAATGATGTAAATTAGTTGGATTAATGTAATGACACTTGGTTAAATATATATATAATTGAGTTTTATTTCCGCTGCTGTGCAATTCTGTTTAAGACCTTGTGTTTTGTGTAAATCCAATGACGTGGCGAGCCCATTAAAGTTTGGGGCGTCACATTTAGTGAATTATGATAATCATAACGAAAAATCTACTATGAATGATGTAAGCTTGTTAGTTGATTCCTCATGGCTCCAAACGTACCTGGATCATTGTCTGCATATGTTTTGTATACATGTGACTATGTATTTTTAAAATGCTCACAAGACAACCCACTAAATTAAAATATTTCAATCAGATTCTTTTTAGTAAACAAAACAAAAACCGAAACAAGGTTTTCCAAAATAAATAATGGCAACCAAATCAAACATTTTTCCCCAAATCAAACGATGGCTTCAATCGGATTTTCCCCAAAATATAACCTTGGATTCAGAAACTTGATGGAGAGTTTGAGTGTAGACATTCATCGAGCAGAAGGAAGGCGATTAAACGTTCCCCTGATCGCACCTTTCACGATCGCGACCTCAAAGCTCGATTCGGTGCATAACGTTGCGATCCGAGTGGAGCTGACCAACGGGTCCTGCGGTTGGGGTGAGGCTCCGATCCTGCCGTTTGTCACGGCGGAGGATCAAACCACCGCCCTGAAAAAGGCAACCGAAGCTTGCGAGATCTTAAACCAGAGTGAACCCATGAGTTTGGGTGGAGTTTTGACGCACGTCGGTCAACTTCTTCCTGGACATGATTTTGCTTCCGTATGAAAATTTTTAACTAAATCAATGATATTTGTCGTCATTTGATGAAATTAATTTCGTTAACATGGTTTTCATTTTTAAAATTTTTGAGTTTTGTTCTTCAAGGTTAGAGCTGGTGTTGAAATGGCTGTGATTGATGCAGTTGCAACCAGCATTAGCACACCTTTATGGAGGTTTTTTGGTGGGGTTTCGAATACAATAACCACTGATATAACTGTCAGTTCCCATCTATACAATTTAATTTCTTGAATAAACAAGATTTATATTATTGAACATGTTTTGTTAATGTAGATACCAATTGTTTCTCCAACGGAAGCTGGTGAATTGGCTTCAAAGTATTATAAACAAGGTTTCAAGACACTGAAACTTAAAGTTGGAAAAGATTTAAATGCAGATATTGAAGTGCTTAAAGCTATTCGTGGGGCCCACCCTCATTGTCTATTTATTTTGGATGCTAATGAAGGTTACACTTCTTCAGAAGCTATTCAAGTTCTTGAAAAGTTACATGGTAAAAGAATTATAATTAAGCTTAAAAGGGTTAAACAGATCAAAACATGCGGTTCGAAATAGTAATTAATATTGTAATAATGTGGTATATTTGTAGAAATGGATGTGACACCTATATTATTTGAACAACCGGTTCACCGAGACGACTGGGAGGGTCTTGGTCACGTGACTCGAGTCGCCAAAATGAAATATGGTGTTTCGGTTGCTGCTGATGAAAGTTGTAGAAGTTTAGCAGATGTTAAGGAAATAGTGAAACGAAAACTTGCAGATGTGGTTAATATTAAACTTGCAAAAGTAGGTGTTTTAGGTGCTCTTGAAATAATTGATTTTGCAAAAGATTCAGGTCTTGATTTGATGATTGGTGGTATGGTTGAAACTAGACTTGCAATGGGGTTTGCAGGACATCTTGCTGCTGGTTTAGGGGGCTTTAAGTAAGTCAAAACATGTTTATTTCAACTTTAATTAATAAAAACTAAATAATCAATGGTGGCGTTGTAAACCTCTAAAATAAGATTTTAGAGAAACTTGATTAAACCTCTACACTTAATAATTTGGAGAAATTACCTATATTTCCACGGTTTTGAATGCGTGGTAATTAGTTGAATATCAAAGTGGAATTTTTTTAAGCGGATAGTTTTCCATCTTTGTTGATTATACATTTAGAAATATGAGCTTTTTTTTTAACTTTTTTACACATCTTGAGTGTGGAGATTATATCATTTTTACAAACTTATCTCAAATTATTCTATGTATTCTTATAGTAAAACAGAAACTTATTATTATCAAATTTTTGTATTTATATTTGTCTCTTTTGTTTTAATTATTGAAACATTTTTTTCTATAAATTCTTGAACAGGTATATTGACTTAGATACGCCACTTCTGTTATCGGAAGATCCCGTATTTGAAGGTTATGAAGGTAATTTCGGCCCTCAATTTCTTGAATTTTTTGCAAAAGAAAATTTTTTTTTCTTGAATCTGTAGGTTAAAAATAATATTAAATCAGCTTATTATTGTTTCTTTTTGTAGTCTCTGGTCCAACTTACAAGTTCACTAATGCTAGAGGTCATGGTGGTTTTCTTCATTGGGACAATATCGTGTGGTGAGTTCTTAATTTTCATTTTTCTTGATGCATTATGTGGATGATTTCTTGTTAAAACAAATTACCTTTTTGTTCATTAGCAATGATCTCTAAAAGTTAGTTATGTTGTTGATGTTGGTCCACAAGTTTCCCTAAATGTGTCTTATGGTATTCAATTATTCTTCAGACTCACTAAACTCAACATTTGTTTTGTTATGAATACTATTATTTACAACTTACTTACGATCCGTTTATAGGTGTTTATAGTATAATATAATTTCAAGTTTAATAAAGGAGTTAATCCTAATTCAGTTGATGTGTGAAATAAGTTGCTTAGTTTACAACTTTGGTTTATCTAATTGGTTTCGTATTAGATTAAGAATTGGTTATGGTTACTTAATTTGTTTAGTTGTTTTCTTAATTTGAGTCTATATAACCCAATGTGGTCTGTTTATATGTAAATTTAATAAATAATATTTGGCTAGTAAACGTAACCAACATGCTACATGTTTACATGCAAATCTGAAGTGTTTTATATAACAGATGTTGTAGGTGCAATTGGAAGAAAATGATGGTTGTTTTGTACTTTGCTGCATGATGATTCGGGCATTTGTTTGTAGTTTGGACCATATCTTATTTTGTATGTTTCTGTTGTCTTATTAATAAATAATAATCACCAAAAACTTTAACAAATTCATAAATGTGACAAATTTAGATGTCTAAACAAATAATTGGAGCACCATTTTGTAGATGATATATTAGAATACCTACATGTGCATCATAGTGTACTATAATATTACGTATAATACTATAATTTATTTACATCAATTGTCTAGATTATGCGGACATAATGGGAGTTGGTTTATTTAGGTGTTCAAATTGTATTAATGTATTTTAATTGCGGTGAAAGTTCCTAACATAAAACGCAAACATAGTTTGATTTTCACCCTTTTTGTTCACAATGCAAATGAGCTTATTGTGATGGATTACGAAAACTCAGGGTCTTTATAGAACTTTTCACATGGTTAAGGGGGTATTTTCTGAAAACTTTTGATTGACCATTTCAAACCTCTCAAAGTGTCAACTGTTGGTATGTCCTACAACTATTTGCAAAGTCGCAAAACTATTTGCAAAGTTGCAAAACTATTTGCAAAGTTGCAATAATGACTTAAAGAATCAACATAAAAAGTCTTCTATGTGCACGTGCTCCTTTTTTTTACATTATGAGATTTATTAAACATAACATAACATTTAGTAGGGGTGCCAATGAAACAAAACAAAAGACGAAACAGAAACAAAAGTACCGCCGTATTCAAAACACAATAATCGAACCTAAATGAAACCGACGGGTTTGGTATAAGTTTTCCAAAAAACCACCGAGTTTAGGATGTTTTTGGTTTTTCCTAAAAGAACGATTATAGCTTTGAATTACTAGTAAATAAGGATGATGTAACTTTTATATTGATCACACGTTGAAACATGAATGAAAAGTAAACGTTGAAACATAAATGAAAAGTAAAGGAATACTCTATCTATAAATGAAGAATATAGTTTTTGCTTTGATCCCGCATTGTTAACTCATTCATAAATCTATATCATTTGTATGTTATTAGGTTACAAAAGTTGTGTATTATATGAAGCTGGTGGTCTTATACACATAACCAAAAAACTCAATTTGAGTTCTGAATCCTCAATTTTAAGAAGTAACATATGTGTTGTTTTTCACTTACTACATCTTAAAATAAAGGATTCAGATTGAGTAACACATATATTAAATCATAAGATGTAGCGTCAAATTAAGTTTTTGAGTTAACTTTTAAAAATTAGGTTTACATAATACACACATCCTTAGGCTACATACCCGTAAAACCATCTCCAACCTAAAACCTTAACAGTATATATAATCAAGCTCGTTCTTAGAGTTTCAATTGACCCATTCTTTAAAAACACTTATTCACTCTCTAATTTTACAAACATCTTAGTTGCATTTTCACTTCATCATCGCTTTTTACATCATTTTTCATAATCAAATTGTTATTCTAATAACCTTTTGAATTTTTGTATAATCTAAGTTACAACAACATATAAAAAAAATATATATTGTAGCATAGTATTACACATTTTAAAAACCAACACATCATGTCCATTCATCAACATTTTAAATTTTGTTTTTATATGTTTTCTAAAGGGATAATCTGTGCAAACATCACCAATGTATACAAATTACTCAAAAGTCATTTGGTCAACTATAATTAATAATATAACTTGCTAAAAAAATATATTCTCCTAATAGGACGGTGACAACTTGTCATTTAGCATCATGTTGGAGCTACACTTTCAAAAATGGCCTTATCACCGAGTCAGCAATAAACTTTCATGCAATATCGCCAGTTACAAATTAGAAAAAAAAAACAAAAAACTTTGAGTGCCACACAAGCATTAGCTTGATGTTTGACAGGTGGCTAACCACAAGGTTATGGGTTCGAGTCCTACTGGATGACGCAAATGCTATTACAAGGATATACCAAGAGGAATATACTAGATTGTTGCGATCAAAGCGATGGACATTACGATTCGTCTTCTCTAATCCCTCTCTCTCCTTAAGATCGAGGTTGTATAGGTAATTGTAATCATGTAAGCTTGGAGATAATGTTGAGTAAGTTTGTAAGATTATCATCGTCCCTTTAATTGCTCCCAGAAAAAAGTCCCAACTTGAACACATGATCACAATAGAAAATAGGCTCTAGGAAATACATGGGCCAAGCCCATATGGTTCAAGATGGATTGGGCTCCACTCGGCTAAACCTGTTGGGCTTCAAAAACGGTCTAGGATACAAAGATATTATCCTCAAATCCATTTATTAGATCGGTCCATTAAGTGATAGAAATGTAGGTCTTGTCTAACTTTTGTTATATTTTTAAACTTTTTCCTATATTCATCATCTATTAAAGTCTCCACTTTAACATCTCTCTCAAACATATATACATACACTCATAATATAAAAGTAGTGTGAACCTAGATTTATTATCGAAGAAAAACAGATTTTGGAAGTAAAACCAAAAATGTAAAAACCTGACGTAAAAAGTGACGTGTCAAATGAAATATAAGATTTAAAAAAACCATCAGAAATGCACTTATAATGGAAAAACAAGATTGAATTAAATTCATTGTATGAACTATGAAGTAGTAAGAGACCAATTTTATTTTTTAACTAAATGTTTGTGTAGGGGCTGCGCGTACGCAAGCCCCCACTACCACAAATTATGATGTAGACTTGACCACTTGGGCCAATCTTAGGTTAACACCCCTCCAAAGTGCAATGGAGGTCACTAACCTAGGCCATGGGTCTTCTTGATCACCCATTGACCCCATCCAGGTAAGTGATTTCTACAATAATCTCTTTCACTTTTTATTCAGCATCTTCTTCTTCTACTAATTTTCTAACTAACGATGTGGGATGGAATTAGAATGATTATTCATTCTCCTAAATGTGTTTTTCCTACTTTTTGTTTTCTTTTATTCTCTGGTTCATGGAAAACATTAGGCCGGTTTAATTACAAGGTTTAAGGAGACCATTTGCGTTCAGTTAATTCAGTTTTCTGGATGTTTTTTTTTGAACGGCATTGTGAATGTTTGTAACCAAAAGAATTAGTTTTTTTATAAAAAAAAGTGTAAAACTGAATCATCCATTTTCCGTGTTCTTTGCTTTGTCGGTTCTGGTTTATACTCACCACTATTGATTGTAGAGAACAATAAAATCATAAATCAGCAATCGCAAGTTTGAAAACTAAACTTTTGGTAATCAAACTAAAGATGAAAGTAAGTCTGAAATAACAAAAACAATACTCTGCAAACTAATATTGTTCCCCTGTATTGCAATGAGAAGTATGCAAATAACGAGAATAAAATCATAGTCCGGCATGCGATTCTATAATGAGATTAAAATTCATGTTTCATCGAATCAGACGCGATTAGAGTGCGCTACAACACTTCTTAAGAAAGAACTCAAAGTGGTTTCTTGTAAGTGCATGAAATATTGTCTAACTTGTAACAATAAAAATAAAATTGTAAAAAATTGGTGTTGCCTCAATCAAATGTGACTAGAATGAACTACAACACTTCATAAGAAAGATATCAAACATATATAATCTCTAGTTTTCGTACACTATATTTAAAATTATAATGTTGTACATAAAATATTCACCGTCATAAACAGAATTTCATTACGCATACATTGTTGATTCAGCCTATGATACACTTTAGATATTTTAGGAACTATTCATGTATATAAATCAGGGTTATTGTTGTCTTAAACTGCTCATATAACGTTTGCTTGAATATATATTAAAGCTTTTCATAGATGAAAACCACACAATGTTATACAATCATAGACTTGAAAATACATTACAATAAAGAAAATAGTACAACATAATACTTGTCATCTTTATCTGCAACTTAATTAAAACTCCGTTTTTGAGTTATAATGTGATGACATAATGATAATTATGCACACAAACACATATAATCCACCTCTTTACTCTTCTTTCATGAACCTTTTTATTGTTGTAATAGCTGTACTTTATAGCTTTAGATTCTTCAGAAGCCTGTAAGCAATTCAGTATTTCAATGAGAAAAGCAACACTTTCACAAAATATAAATAAATAATTAAATAAATAATATCCTTTTTTGGAAATATTATTATCATGCTCATGTCACATATGTAAACTTTCCTAAAAATAAGTTCGTAAAAGCATCAAACATATGACTTTACAAACATCAACATTTTTTTAGGTGATCACATGCTTTATGAAACGGTTTATACCCATTTTTGGCAGTTGAATTCACACCAACATGGTGACCGACCTATTTGTAGAATAAAAGTTGTTATTTGTAGAATAAAAGTTGTTTAATAAGTGGAAACAACCGACTAAATTTATAGTTAGATCCAAGGATAACTGTCATGATTTTAAACTTGAGATCAATAAAAAAAATTGAGGATTGTGATAATAAAATAGTTTATCCATCATGTGTCCACCTTATCAAGACAAGTCACTAGCTAATATTATATATCATGCACTTAAAGCATAGGTTTTGGAGCATGTGCATGTGACCAAAACAAGTAAGATTAGATTTCATGTGGTCTCTTTTAAAAATAAAATGCTTATGTAAAATCCATCATAAAGTAATCGATAAATGCATGCATAGAGACGCACATAACTGTAAAATAATTAAAAACACGTTCGATGATTGCCATTTGTTAAGGCTTCTGAAAATAGAAAGTGAATGTTGCAACAACACATTGTATTATGATCACACACATGCCATACAAAATGTTCTTTGTATAATCATTTTGCTGACTTGTCAATTGCCATCTATAATTTTGTAAAGAAAACGGTGCTACTATCTACACCACCCTCACATGTCAAACAACAGTTTAACTTTTCAACTATTCAACCTTTTCAAACTTTAGAAAACTCAGACAGTCGCTCAAGTGTATTTTTAAACAGCTGTTTGTGCTGGTATGAGATTAAAATTGTGGTGGTGTAAGAATAGCAGCACAAAAAAATGTTTAAGACAATTTAACTAACTAACTACCTTTGTTCATTTGCAAAGCCACGACCGTTGCTACCAATAGCCCTATAATTAGGCAAAGGCACTTGATCCGATTCAATTTGCATAATATCCCTCACAAGGATTTCATAATGCCTCTTAACCTCCTCAGCTGATTTCCCGCCAACAGCACAAGCAATGTTATGCCACCTGTCAGGAGTGTCCTTGTTGTAGTAAGCTAACGCCTCTTCAAACTGCTTGTTTTGTCTCTGAGTCCACGTGGACCCAGAGCTACGTGAAGATGTCATAGAGCTTGATGACATTATGGATAACGAAAGTATAGATTTGAAAAAAAAAAACAAACGAAAGTCAAAAGACACAAAATGTGTTAGTCAAAGGAGAAGATTGAAGTCAAGGAGTTGATGATATGCATTAGATTTCCATACTTCTTCCCTATAAATAGGAAGAGAAAGATGCAAGGTGGAGCAAGTTGGAGAATATAAATTTCTTTTCATCTTTTTTATAGAAAACATACAATATTATGTTATTCGGTCCATTGGCGACATGTGATATAAGCAAGATAGATTGGTTATGTTCTAAAGAGTGGTGATTAATAAAAACTTTATATTCCTAAAAGTCTTATTCCTTTTATGTTATAATATCATGATCAATTCATCAGCAAGTGGCTCTATGATACCACTTATTACCTTAGATTATGGTATTAGATCCCCATCTCAAAGGAGACCCATTAGGATAGAAGATAGATGCGCTGACAGCATGGATTTTGACACTGTAAGATATGATTCTATCTTTGGTTCAACATTTTTATGCACATACTATGTCACTAACATATGCTAAAAAGTTTAAATAGTCATTTGTTACACACCTTTACCAGTGGCCAATCCCCTAGATAAAACATATATACTCTACATATTTTACTTAATTAATCATTATCTATCATTTTCTCAAGTGAGGTCTCATGATGTCATGTAGTGTATATATATATTTTTTTACTAATTAACTGATGCCACTTAAAAGAGGTTAATGTTATGATCATTAGCAAAAGAATATAGTTTGACTAGCTAAAAAGAAAATAGAAACTTAGTCTTTTTCAGAGGCTAAAAAAGCTTATTTTGAAGGATTATTGTTGACATAAATAAGGAACAAAAATAGAAAGTGATGGTGGCCTCATTTAGACAACTTGTTGAGGTTCTATGCTATAAGATCCTTCCACTATAAAAATGTAGGGACCTTCTTTGGGTGATATGAACATTAAGAATATGTATAAAATGCTTCAATCTTTTGATATTATAGAATCCTTATCATCTCAAGAGATGTTAGGTATAAAGCTTCCCTAGATGGTGGAATGATTGTTGCAGTGTGACCCAGTGGTCCTTGAATACCATAGAAAATAATATTATATCAATACGCCTAAGTTGAGTTAAGGTGTCAGGTTCAAATCCAGTTTCTACTAGTAGTTTACATTGGGGACTCATATCACAAAATCCATTTGGTGAGGAATCAAGGCGACAGAATCCTCAAACCACATGGATGCAATTTGCAATTTACTCGATAATATAATATTAACTTGTGTCCATATAATATCAAGCCCATGGTTTTGTAAGATAACTAGATAAGGAACTTGCGCATAGGTACTTGTCATGGTCTAAATGATTTCCTCTTCACTTCGTATATTTGAAACCAAATTTACATCTTCTGAACCACACTATAAAGGAATTTTTGCGAAAAAAGTATATCTGAAGTTTGAAGTTGCATGGGTTACAGACGAATTTTCCCCAAGTAAAAAAAGAAACAAACGCGCGTAGAAACCGGCTGATAAGAATTGCTATGATTGAAAGTTTCTACACATACACCGCTCATCAGTAAAGTAAACTGACATGTAATTTTTTTCAACAGTGTTTTGTTCAAATCTTGATGAAAGACAAATTATGGTTCTTTAATTATTCTTTATGATTAGATATGTTCCATCTTTTTACTGTCAACTAAGGTCATGATGTTGGCTTACTTTTTTTAATAAATTATCAATTCTTGAATTGGATTCTAGATATCCTTTCTTTGATGATATTCTTTTAAATTCGTCATATTTGTTACTATTGTTTTCCCCATCAGAGTGCTTCATTAGAGCTTAACTACTAGAGCTCATATAATTATTTTGTTATAAGTTATGAAATTAAAATAGGTTTTTTTTTTCACATTAAGTATTGTAGCATTCAAGTAACAAATAAAGTGTGAGAATCAGCATCAACAATTGTTCCTGCTGATAGAGCATATAATTCACTTGGTACTTTAAAGTGTTGAGAATATCTGCACAGTTGTATATGCAATTATCATTTAAGACCATAGTTTTAAATAAGCATTTGTACAACACTGAAATGCAAGAAATAATATATCATGTATGCATGCATTTCTCTGCAAAATACTTTGTTTTTAGGGTGGTGAATTTTTTTTTTTATTTATATATAATTAAGATGTGTTGGGTGGTTGATAAGTTGGCATGTGTACCCATCACTTCTGACCCTATGTTTTAATATATGAAAGTCAAAATTAGGGCTTGAAAAACATATTAAAAGAAGGAATTTGGGAATACATTTTTAGATGTTGCATTTAAAGAACAAAGAATCAAGAGATATGGTTTTGCTATGGCACTTTCCAAAAGATAAGGAAACACAAAGCAAAGGTGTAGGTCCCAAACAGTGGAAATTCAATAAATATCTTGTCATTTTCATTTGCAAAAACAAATTATTAATACTTTCAACATACTTGTATGGGAGGCTTATATATGATCCTTGTTTGAACTATTCTAAATAATGGGTCATTGTTAATTGCCCATCTATCGAATGAGAACATTTCTTTATCATCCATCTAATTTACACTTAATATTATATTATTGTTCACTGCAAGACTCAAATCCACAACTTCATGAGAAAAGGTACAACCAGTACTATCTACACATCTGGATACCATTGACTTTTGCGTCAACTCTTCGAACAAACAAACCCAAATGGTGATAATTATAAACGAATAAAACATTCAAATCACAATTTTTGGAGTTTATAAATAAGTTTACAACACTTAATGAATCATATGTTCTCAACATTAATATAAAAAGTACACTGTCTCATGATATCCGGTTGCATGCATACAAATGCCCTTGTCCATGAAATTAAGCGTTCAAGTTTTATAGTGTTCAATAGTATATAACGTAACAGTGTATTATCATCATCATCGTACTCAGTATATCCTACCTTTAACGTTAAGACAAGCCTTACATCTACCCCATAGGAACAGAGAGACTGTTTCGAAAGAGACCCCCGGCTCATGATGTCTGATTAACCGTCATCCCAACGCTTTTAACGTTATATTCACGAAAATAAGTAAAATAACGCTAAAACTAGTGCAATTTTACTTTTGCCCCTCGAGAGTTCACACATATATACATTATATGCGTGCACCACAAACCAGACGTATACCAGTGTATTAATATAGTATTACATGTGAATTAGAATTCTTATTAAAAAAGAGCACCTAAATAACTACAAACTACCATTGGGGTTGGTGGCCCAATGACATTGGGCCATTGGCTTTGCCTCTAGGAGCACCATTATGAGGAGGTCTCGGGTTCGAATCCAGTCAAATATAAATATTTAAGGTGGAATTTATGAGTAGAATAGTTTGCCATTCAAAAAAAAATAATAACCAACTTTACAGATTTTATAACATTAATATAGCACATATGTTTCATAATATTTAAGTAAATTCATTTATTAAGTTATTCTTCGCTTCATTGTCAATATTGTTTACCTTCACGATTGTCAAACATAAGGATTTACAGCTACAATCAATGCACATTTAGCCATATAAAAGCATAACGAACATAGTGAAATTTTTAACAAGAATATCAAAAACATAACCAGTGATATGATAAGCCAAACCTAAAATCAATATTATATCAAAACCAGGGTTGGTTTATTGTTTATTGTTTATTATGCATTGAGTGTGATTTACAAAGACGATTAACAAGAAGGTGCACCAAGATTGGATGCAAGCCTTAATATGTCACTGAAAACACCGCCAGCTGTCACTTCAGCTCCGGCTCCCGGACCACGAACAATTAGAGGTTGTTTATTGTACCTTTCGGTTGTAAAAGCAATGATATTGTCAGAACCCGACAGTTGGGCAAACGGGTGTTGTTTTTTGTATCTTTGTAACTCCACAGCTCCCTTCTGGTTTTTAACATCCACAACCCCAACATATCTTAAAACCTGATAAAAAATATAACAGACATTTTAGTATAGATCCAACATGTAAGTACACGCGATATATATATATATATATATTTTTATAAGATATCTCCAGTAAAAGTTACTCACTTCTCCAGCATTTTCTGCAGCTTGCCGCTGGATTGCTATATCTGAATCAAAGGATGGTAGTTGCTGCATAAAATCATCTACTGATGCAGTTTCCTGAAATTCAGTAAAAAGTTATATCTAGATTTGTAATCAATATATTGCATACTTGTATGGTTCACTATGTGTTTTTGCATATTGTTAGTTGTTACGTATAAAAACTTCTTTGAGACTATAAATGGCATGGTTTATAGTTAAAGCAAATTACTAATGAATTATAAACATGTGTTTAAAGTGTGTTTTTATTCACTTAATCAATGAAACTTATACAAGAATAAATTAAACCTTTAATGGATTTGGCACAAGGCTTTGAACAGGGATATCTGACAGTTCAAGACTTAGACCACATTCTCTAGCAAGAATTATCACCTGCAATATTTGTTCAAAATCATAACACCATATAGGGAGATATTTGCATATTAATAATAGCTCATTGAGTTTTTTGGTTAACTCTCTAAGATCAGGTTCACAAAATACATGTCTCCTATATATATATATATATATATATATATTATGTTTCCATATAGAAATACCTTTCTGGCGACATCTGTTCCAGCAAGATCATCCCTAGGGTCTGGTTCAGTATAACCTGCTGCTTTTGCCTCCATCACTACTTCACTGAATGCTCGTGTGTCAACAAAATTATTGAATATATAACTCAATGTCCCACTGCAAATACATTTAAGATATCAAATTCAAAACTTCTACTGTTAAAGGAGAGAAATTTAATCACACTTTAAGATAGACTTAATCCATATAAAAAAAAATAATCTTAAAAGAGCATGGTAAGTTGCATACCAATACAATTATACTAAACAAAAAACAAACATATCATATATCAATAGCAACTATCAAATTACATAAATATAATCACTATTTAAAATAAAATCAAATAATACAAATTATGGGTACTCAAAATGGTCACCCATAATATTTTTTATCCAGTCTATTCTTTCAAAAAATAATCAATGGACATTATCCTTTCTTCAATTAAAAACCAGAAATAACTCGTGAGTATGGTAATGATTTGGTGGTTTGTCTCAAAGAGTCAAAGTAGTGGATTTGTGATTAAAAAAAAAAAAAAAAAAGTTGCTTGAATGACCTGAAAATTCCTTCAATTTTTATAATTTTATCCCCTGTTTGAAGAAGATCTCTTAGAGTATGCATGATTGGTAAACCAGCTCCAACAGTAGCTTCATAAAAGTAATGAGTGAATGATTGCCTTTGAAGAGCTCTCAACTTCAAATACTGCATCAAATATTAGGGTTCCATAAACAACCATAAGTAATTTGTATGTTTATTACATATTATATCAAATGTTTTACCTTATCAAGCGGTCCAGAATTTGCTTTCTTATTAGGGGTGATCACATGTATTCCATTATGTAACCAATCATGATAATGGTCTGCAACATCAGTGCTTGATGTACAGTCGACTAATACCGTATTTGGAATAAAATGATTCCCGTTCACGTGATTAACAAACTTTTTCATATCAGCTTTTTCACCTTTCTCCTTTAAAAGTTGTTTCCATTCAAATAGATCAACACCCCTGAAACACATAAATAACCATTAACAGAATATTAATGTTTTGCCCATAGTAAACAAATGTGCAATCTTTGAGGTTTTAGGGTTATTACAGAAGCTGAATAATCTGTTACTTAATTAATTGTTCTTAATATGACATGATAAGCTGGTGACATCCAGGCACTTGAAATTATATTTTTATGCATATTGATCAAAATATAATAAGTAAATATATATATATACGCGTATTAAGAGATAAAACATACGTGTCACTCAACAGCATTTTCTTTGATCCGATGATACCCATGACACGTAAGTCGGTTTTAGACTTCTCCTTCAAGACTGCTGCCTGCAACAGAAACATTGTTTGGACGAAAGCAAACAAATTATGCAACAAATAAATTTAAGAAAATTATAGTTTAGGTTTTTTTTCTGAATGATTCTGACAAAAACAGAAAATATGCAAAAAAATAAATAAATAAATAAATAATAATAATAATAATAATAATGTGAAATGTAAAATATACCTGATCCCGAAGCTGATTAAGTAAAGTGGCACCAATAAGCCCAGGCCCAATAATGCCGACTGCAATTGATGTTTTTGAAAGATAGAATCTTGAATGTACAGCTTTTAGGGCTCTTACACAATCTTCCCTTTTCAAAACTACAGTTATGTTGTACTCTGAGCATCCTTGCGCAATAGCTCGCACATTAATATTAGCCTGCATTAACAAATAAAAGTAAACTAAATTATTATAAAAGCATATGACGAGGCGATAGAATAATAATAATATTATAACATGTAACAACCTTTGCAAGTGCATTAAATAAAGTGGCACTGACACCTGGAGTGCTGGCCATTTTCTGACCAACTGCTGCAAGAATGCTACAATTTGGAATAACTGCAACCTGAAATAACACAAAAACATGACTTTTTTATGTAAGGATCTATTATCAGTCCATGTTTGCCTCCACGGTTCTAAGATTGTTGGAGACAATTATTAGTTCATAATTTGTACATTTGAAGAATAAATACCATAATATGATAGAATTCTACACAAGTAAATGACATGAAAAACAAGAAAGAAAAAGAAAAAGTAACCAATATTTTTTGTACATTTGGCAAACAAAGAAGTGTGAAGTGAAAAAGTCTTACAAACAAATTATGCTAAAAAAAGTAACAAATTTTATATTCTCAAACACAACTTATGCTAAAAATGCATCTACCAGAACCCTGCAAAATACAAGGTTGGTTGACATTGCAATCCTGAATTACAGTAATCAGTAGACATAAGCCCTATTTCCCAAATTAATTTTTATATCACCTACTAAATTTGAGTTCAAATAAAATAATAAAAAACTAAAACTAAAGACCGAAGTATGCAACTCTAATCAAATATCCAAGCAATCAAACTCCAGAAAGATACGATTAAATTCCGTATTTTTTTCAGATCTTTGTAGAAATTAATAGATTAAAAAAAGGCTTTATGCAAAATTGCAAACCACACAACAGTGATTGATTTGAAATAAAGATCATAACCTGAGAAAGGCGACCAGCATTTAAAGCTTGACGAAACCTAGCCTCTAATGCTTTTGCAACTGATTTAACTTCTTTTTCAGGTACAGCAAAACACACAGAATGTTCACTACTAGCCTGAAATAACAGTATAAAATTAAGCTCAACATAAAAAAACAATTATGTAAATAGTTTAAATGACAATGAAGAAATATACCTGAGAAATCATGATAACATTAGCTCCAACATCTTTTACAGCACCAAAAATGGCACTTGCTGTACCCGGAACACCAGCCATTCCAGTTCTGAGAAATCATTACGTAAATGCAAATTAAACAAAAATGTACAAAAAATAAATAAATAAATAAATAAAGTGAAGAGAGAACAAAAATGCAAGAAAAACTCACCCCTCAACATTTACAAGTGCCAAATTGTCTATGGTTGCAAAGCCTTTAACATAAGTTTCCAAATTTTGGTTTTCTTCATTTTCAATGAATGGTTCTCTGCAAATCTTTGTTCCAGGTGCAGAGAGGTTGAAGATATTTCTTATAACAATTGGAATGTCATATTGCATAACTGGAATGATAGTTCGAGGATGTAAAACATTTGCCCCAAAATACGACTGCATTAAGCATTACAAATTAATTACAAAACATTATTTAAGAAATATTAAGTTTGTATCTATATAGAGATGAGTAAGTTTACCATTTCCCATGCCTCTTGATAAGATAAGGTATTTAATACGACAGCCTCACTAACTGCAAAACATTTAGTTTAATAAAATAGCTAATGATGCTTGAAAACATTTCAAACTAGTGTCGTAAAAATCGGGATTAATCAGTAATCGATGGTCCACCATTTCGATTTCACCTAATCAGCCATAAAATTGGTAGGCGGTAAATCTCAGTAATGATCAAACAAAAATTGTCAAAAATTCGTTAAAATTGGTCAAAATCAGTCAAATTAACCGATTAGTCCCAATTAACTGCTAGACTAGCGCCTTGCGATTTTTACAAAACTGTTTCAGACACTTGAAATATGTATGTTCTATTTTTAAAATTTTTGAAACTAACCTTTTCTAGGATCTGCACTATAAACACCATCAACATCAGTCCAAATTGTCACTTGGCGGGCCCGAAACAAAGCACCCATAATAGCAGCAGAAAAGTCGCTACCATCTCGTTTCAAAGTTGTAGGTATATTTTGAGGGGTACTTGCTATAAAACCAGTAGCAACAACTACTTTAGAGTGATTATTCAACAACCATTTGTCAAGTCTTTTCTCTGATTCTTCATAATCAGGATCAACTTGATTAGAACCCGCAGGTGTCACAATCAAAACTTGTCTTGTGTCCATCCAGGTACAATCGACACCACCCTGGTAAAAGAAAAATTATAAAAAAAGTTAAAAACTACAAAGAATCTAACTCATTTGTACTAAAAATGTATAATAAATATCAAAAGTAATAACCTTTCTGATGACAGCTGATAATAGTTGAGCAGACCATAACTCACCATGTCCCGCAACAAGAGCTGAAAAAGATTCTGTACCATGTCCAGCTGAACATGAAAACACTATTATTACTACTACTGTTATGATTATTATTATTATTATTGTTCATTTTTATAGGAATAATAAGTGTATAAAAGGTAGAGAAAGAGGAGATCAAAACCTATGCGTATGGCCTGTAGTAATGCTTTGAGGTCATTGTAATCATCACTGAGAGTCGACAAGAAACTAGAAAGTTCATCACCATCAAGTAGATCAAGTGCAGTCGACTTGTGTTTTTCAAGTACAGCATCAAGTGCCAATTCATATGATTTATCTCCTGATTGTGCTTTTTCAATAAGATCATACATCATATCTGTAACTTTTGACATTGCAGACACAACAACCAGTTTTCTTTCAGAACTGTCTTCCATAACAATATTGGCAACATTTTGGATTCTTTGTGCAGTTCCTACACAGGTCCCGCCAAATTTATGGATTGACCAGGTGTCACCTTTGACATTTGAAGACTCGACAGGAGCTTCATGTGTTGAAATATCTGACAGATTAATTTAAAAAACATAATATCTATTAGAAAAAAGTAACTCTACTCGTATGGTACAGAGATTTGCATGCATATAGACTGTAATCGATGAGAAAAAAACATATATTTAGACCTGTAACTGAAGAGGAAACTTTGAAGTTGTAGGGCTCTCTTTTTTCCAAATGAGAAGAAAAACCTGCTCTGAATTGAAAGTTATATGCCTAAATTTAGAGCTTAACAATGAAACATGAGTTACAAAGAAGTAAAACCAAATCAGTAAGAGCAACCATTGCAGCTTCAGAAAATTGATTGTTTAATTTTGATAGGTAATTGGTGGAAAGAAAAATAGATAGTCATCCATATTTCCTCATTGACACTTATGTTTCTACTGATTTGTGAATACTCTGACTTTAAAAGTACAAATCATTTCTAATGGCTGCATGCATAATCCTAACAGAGAAACAAATGTGTAGTTGCTTGCATCAATAACAACAACATAAGTGAAATCTTACTTGCAGGTGGAGGTGCGCTGAAGCAGAGAAGATGGATTTGATATACAAATCCTAGACTTTGACTCAACAGCTGCATCATGCTCTGATAATTGGGGATACAGTCTTGGCAAATATGATGATGAAACAGAAGTAGAGAATGCCATTTTTTCTTAACTACAGAATTCGTAACAAAAGAGTTATGAGCGTGCAAGTGAATCGAAATCTGTTATTTGACAATCATCGTGATTTGAATTTGAGAAAACCTGTTGTATGAGGATGATTTATGATTTCAACTTGTTCCACGGTGCGTTCTGGCCGGTATTTCGCGGTCGTCGGATCAAATTTTCGATGGCAAAATTCCGGTGATTACTGATTAGTGCCAACGGATGACGAGATGAGAATAATTAGGGCAACATAATTATGGTCGAAACTGACGGCCATTAAACCGTAACACTTTCGAACCGCTTAGCATGCGAAAGCTATAAAAACATAACGTTATTGGTTAGTTCCAATGTTCGAAAATACTCTACTCGAATCCGAATGAAAACTAGACTCCGATCCGAATGAGCTAATTAGAGTCGGGTTAAATCGAGTCAAAAGATATTAATCAAGTTGACGCGACTATCCAGAACTGTTATTAGGATTTCAAGTTTGATTTTATAAGTTAATGGTTAACAAGGAAAACAAAAAAAAGTTTTTGTATTTATAAAATCTTGTTTTGTTAATTTGAAGTGTTGACCGAGAGAACTTAACTTTGAATCAGCTTATTTCCTTTGTTTGTACTAAAGAGTCATCCCTTTCGAAATGCATACCACTGGTATGGGATGATTTGTTATTCACATTTGCAATGATTTGTCATGACGAACTTTTAACAAATGACAGAAATATAAGCTAAATATAAGCTACGCATGCTAGTGCCATCATAAATAGTTTTAATCAATGTCTTAAAAACCGGTATTTTAATCATACCAGACTAAACAAAAAAGTGGTTCAGCCAGTCCTACCGGAAAGTTCAACCGGCCTGACTACTTAACCCTATAATTTCATAAACTAAAACTTCAACTCATAAATATTACAAAAGTCTTATAGTTCCATAAAAAAACCAATCCAAAATTTCATCCATAATCAAAATTTAACATAAAACCAAGTTAAAAGTACTAAAATTCCCAACAAATATTAATAAAAAATGTATGATATGTTTATTAAATTGTAGTGTTGAATGCGTCAAGATCAATCGTCATTGACGAACCCAGTGAATCGTCGAATGTAGGGTTTTTTTCGAATATAAGATCGTCGAATATAATTTTGATCGAGTGATCATCGAAGTCGAATATAATTTTGATCGAGTGATCATCGAAGGTGAACTTTGAAATAAACGCACTCGTTTTTTTACCCTAAGAACAAAACCGGTTTGCCGGTATGAACCGGAAAATCGGTGAAACCGGCCGGTTTGACTTCTCCAAAACCACCTAGTAAAACCATCCTCTACCGTACCGACCTTATGTGAAAAACGCGGTTCAACCGCCCGGTTCAAACCGGTTTTTAAAACATTGGTTTTAATAGAATCATAGTGGTTTTGGCGAGTTCATTTGTGACTTCTATATGTTTTAACCAACCAATGAAATAAACAAATATGAGTTTTAATACATGTTGTGAGTTTTAACCAACCTCACTATTGAAGTCACTTTATGAGGTTAACCCAACTAACTCGAACCTTATTTGGGTTGCTAGCGGGTTAGTTTTTTTAGGAGACCATACTAACTTGAAACTCAATTGGGTTGATCCAATTAACATCTTATATGTAACCAACACTAGAAGGGGATTGGCCATCCTACCATATAAGGAGTCGCTCCTATCACTCGCAACTCACTAAAATATGTGCAACCATAGGGGCTTGACCGCAATAATTATGTAATTATTAGGTTAAACTTTATGTTTCTTTATTTTAACTAGCTATAAGAGCATTCACATTTGGTTCTCTATTTTTATCACTATAATTCACTAAAAATTACAATATTTTCTTTCTCCTATTCAATTAAATAATATTTTTATTACCTTTATCACTAGATTTTTCTCTCTCCTATTCAATTAAATAATACTTCTTTTACCTTTATCATTACTTTTTTCTTTCTCCAGTTTACTTTAATGAACAGTGTTTCTCTATATTTACTAGTTTCATCAGTTTCTTTGTATCTCTCTATTCACAACCACTTTCAACCAATATCTATAATACAAAAAACTCACTCACATAAATTATGAAGATCGAAATGTGAATGCTCTAAATAATTATATACAATCTAATTTAAATTATTCAGAGTTAATCTTAGATTATATCATTAACACAACTTGTGCCTACTACAAAGGAAAACATGCATAAAACAAGTTTATAAAGGGGTGAAAATGACACTGTACATTTAAATAAGTTTTTGATGTAACATTTATTTAACCTAGATAGATATAAAATAGATCAAGTGTCTTCATCTTCTTGTTCTCTCTCTCTCTCTCTCTCTCTCTCTCTCTCTTCAGTGTATTATATCTTTCACCTATAAGTCAGAAATCTATGATCCTTGATTGCATGAAGAGATGTATCACGTCGTGACCCAAGTCACGCCAATCTCTTCACTTGGTGATCACACCAGTTGTGTCATGTAAGGCATGATTGTGGCTAAATGAAGGGTCATCCCGAGGTTCGAAACACATACATCATAACTATGATCCCTTATTGTAATGAAGTCACCCAGAGTTTGGGAGCTTAGACATCATAACTATGATTCCTTTAGTAACGTCTCTCTTCAGTAGATGCCTTTCCATTATGGTCTCGTCAGTGATTCACTTAAGAATGGAAGACGCGGTCTAGAGACGCTACTGGCCTAACTCAGACATACGCCCCTTAAAAGATTGCGATACCCTTACCATAGTATAGACTCCACTAACAAGACTAATAGATCTTTACTAATAAGATTACGACATAATAATGGAAACTATATAAAGACACATGTTTTTTAACACAAGTTCACTAAATTTAGTTTTAGTTTCCAGTACACGCATAACTTCTGAAAATATATGTACGAGTTTGTAAGACTCTAACCAGATTAGTTTATCACTCAAGAGTCATAACAAAATGTACAAGTCTTGAGATACTTGTGACAAAAATGTGTTTTACAAGTCCATTATGCAAGATTACCGAATTAAGAAGTAAAATAAATATTTCCATGAACAAAAGATTAACACAGTAAAAATAAATAAGGAAACAAAAACACATCGAATTATTTTAACATAAATAGTAAATAAACAAATTTCAACAAGTCCTAAAAATGCATGAAAGCTATAAGTAGTGATAGAATTGACTACTCATCCCCTCGCAATGGAGACGCTAAGAAGAAGATTCAAGAATCAATACAAGACGAAGGTAAAGGTGTGTGACATGCTACTTGATAGAGCTGGGGTGGGCTTGTGCTCGTAAATTTTTGAGTCGAGCCGGCTCGACTTGTTTAGGAACGAGTTTTTTTTAGCGAGTTTTGAGTGAGCCGCGAGTCATGAGCTTTTTGAACAACCCTATGGTGAATAAAATTAAACCAAATAATTGTCAAAAGAAAAAAACTTGGGAGCGTATATCTAGCTCGACCCCGTTTACATTGCCCTAGACCTCGTTGCTTAAGTATTGTCCCTAAAATAATAATAAGATTAGACAAACGTGCAACCTGCATCTCCTAACTTGTTTTATAATTATTATGACTTAGACTTGTTAGAAGAAGCTAATTCACTTATACTAAAATATCCTAAAATAAAAAAGATGCCAATAATAATAACATCACCACCAAAACGCATCTTTTGGCTTGACCATGATGGAAAAAAACGTTTGTGGAGCTCACACTAACACCCACTAAAAGAAAGCGATAACGAAGAAATGAATTTGTCATTGGTGCGGGTTCTGGTCTCAGAGCACTCGAGTAGTTGTCAACTTTGAAGCAATCGCAAATTGATAATGGTGATCGTAACAAATAATTATATGTATATTACAATAACTATAATAAAGTGTAAAATATGACTTTTGTATAATTTAACGTAATATATGTTACTAGATTATAGTCCGTGTACACATGGGTTTCTGAATATAAATTATGTAATCTTATAGTCGATGACATCGTTATGAGTTTCTTTACGGGACGTCATGTGTTAATTATTGTTTGAAGATTTTTTTTTCTTGTTGAAACATGGGTTTTTTCAATTGTTAATTCCTTCTAGGCAGGTGGCCCGGATCACCACATTCAGTTAAGGAAAAACGAAAACACCTATTGGCTCTTGCGCTTACGCATTCTGAAATTAGGAAAATTGGGGAACTTAAGGAAAAGTGGAAAACACTAACACTTTTAATGCCCCTGGTTAATCGGGTCAATGTCGATTAGGTTTCGGGTTAGTATGGCTTTTGCTTTAGTCGGGTTTGTTTAATAAGAAATAAGCTCACTTTGGGTCACTTAATTAGTAAATTATTTACTAGGATAGATCCCCATCTACATCAATTATTAATGCAAAGTTCACATTTTAAAGTTTTATAACATGAATTAGTTGTTAATTAAAGAAGTTAATCAAAAGGGGCATTGCCCTGGTGGTATCACCTCCTGGGGTGGGGCACACCTGGTAATAGGTGTTGCCAACATGCACCGGGTCTACTGTAACACCCGGTTTTCAGATAGGCTATGATCTATTTTCTATGTACTAATACTCGACAAACGCACCGAGAAGATTTGAGGAATCCCGGGCCTAGAAAATTTTATCTCATGATTGTGTTCGTTGGAAAATTTAGAGTCAAATGGGTGTATGTAGAAATTTGATTAGAGCGACGGTTTGGAAGTTACACGCTTAATGAGGAGCGTATAATATGTCCATCATCTAAATACCTCAATTG
>WOUH02000014.1:2490738-2509126 GCA_009936405.2 Stevia rebaudiana
TCGTGTTCATGTTCGGTTAAAGTTAAATAAACGAACACGAACATGCCTCTGTTCGTGTTCGTTCGGTTCGTTTACAGACCTACTTTTACGAATAACAGTTTTCAAACCTCTTTTTTCTACCACGTGTAGAAATGTATTTATGTAACAACTTTTGTTTTCTTGAATACCTTTCGTTAAAAAAGGTTTGCGTCATCTCTTTTTCCACAAGATATATAGCAACCACTTCTAACCTCTTCAAAACAAATAAAACCCCAACCCTAATTGTTTGCGCAGACAACGCTCCCCCTCACCCACCCATCGACCGATCTCCTCTCCTCTGCAATTTGTTTTAGCCGCCTCCTCCGGCGTAGCTCTGGCTTCGTTCTCTAGCGCATCGGCTTCTTTCTTTGGCGATGAAGACGAGGTTGAAGCACATGGAACTGCGTCAGATCGTGAATATATGACTCAGTTGCGAGATGAAATTGTTGAGCAGTTAATGCAAAATGTAGAATAAATAAGTTTTAAAAAATGTGTTTTTGTGGCTTTATGAATATTATTTCAATGTTGCATAACTATTATCTAAATTTCAATGTTGGAGTACGTTTTTAAGTCGTAAAAGTTCGTTTATTTAGATTTCAGTTTATTTTGACAGTCTGCAGACGTTGAAAAACAAACAGTTTTTTTCTTGCAGACTGGAGAAGTTTGGTCTACCTCTTATCTGCAGATGTGGTTCCGCAGACTACAAACATTTTATCTCTGAAAAACAAACAGAACCATAGTGTACATCATATAATTCTAAACACGATTACTTGCCACTCTTTTTATGAGATGAATCTTTGTTTTGACATGTTTTTAAATGATGACGGATTTTCTATCTTCTATAATTTTTTCCGTCGTAAAGGTTCTGTTGAGAATAAAGAGTCATTCCTCGCCTTTCGAATAAACAAGTTAATTACCACCATGTGAATTGCATCCTTTCTAATGTCTTCACACTTCAATGTCTTAAGTAAATTAAATAAATCTTTAATCGAGTGCATATATTTGGGGCATTCACACCCGTGTTGATCCTTTGTCAAATGATCTGTCGCCATATAGCAAGCATTTAGAATGTGATCAGAAAGGAAAACTCAACACCCTCTCTCTAAACTTGGTTCATTAGCAACAGGAGTTGGATGTTCCTTTTAACCAAAGCAAATAGTACAGAGAACACAACTTTACGTGGAGGTTGGATTCTCAAGATAAGTTTGAAGAAATTAACATGATTCACTCAGTTGGAACCAAATTTCATTTTGATTGGGATGTATTTCATTAGGTTATACTTGCTTTCATGTTTACATCAAGTACAAGATAAATAAATCGTGTTGCTAAATTGGAAGTTATAAAAAGCAGTTGGCATCCAAAAACAAAAAAAATACCAAACACATTAATTATATAAGTTGGATAGAGTGTTTATGTAACAACAAGAGGAAGAAAATGTTATTTTTGATGATTAATTTGAATTTGCATTTGCATTTGCAGGCGTAAAGGTAAGGGAGACGCTGTTGACACAATGGCGTTCATCGGTGGGGGTTTGAAAACCTTCACCTTTAAAGACATGCCCGAGATGACCACCACAAGCTGCACATGTGATTTCCACCCTCCTTCCATCTGGATCAGCCTGTTTTAGATTAGAAATTATAAATTATAAATTTGTTGTTGTCAGTAAGTATTAATCAATTAACAAACAATCTAATCTAATCTAATCTAATTTGAATTACTGACATGACGGTTAATGGCTCCAGGAAGACCCTCAAAGAAGGCAGGCCAACCACAACCGGAGTTGAACTTTGCAGTCGACTTGTAGAGAGGGGTTCCACAGCCTGCACAAGAGTAAACCCCAGACTCATAGAACTTGTCATATGCTCCCGTCCCAGGGTACCTACCATTTAACAACTTTCTATCATTTATATTTATATTTATAATACATAACAATTTCATACAAGTATGTCTAATGCCAACTACAACAGTTCATTTCGATTAAATCAACATCAACATGTTTGTTTGTTAAATGGAAAAGCAATTGAATTGAATTGAAGGAAAATACAAACTCCTACTTTTGGAATCATTCTTTCTACCATAATATACGAGCAAAAATCTCGAGAATCTATCAATTGAACTCAGAATCAGCACACATAACACATGATATGGTAAAATGAAAATCATCAGACTTACTCAGTCCCTTTCTGTCTCAGAATATGAAACTGCTGAGGGGATAAAATTGCACGCCACTCATCCTCCGACTTCTCAACAGGAACCGCCATAGCTATCAATCCTCCTCTAAACGCCCTCTTCTTACCTGTAAAAAACCCTAATCCGGCGGAATTAACAAAACATGATCGATTTCGATTTGGTTTCAATTTCAAATGTGTGGTGAAGAGGAGCTTGGTTGATAAAGACGTCATCGCATTCGCGAGGGTTCTGTACCCACTATTACTAATTCCTTATTAACGGGACACGCCTAGTCTCCAACGAACTACGTAACTCCACGTTAGCACATAGCGTACCATCAAATACAAAACTTAGCATACCATCAAATAAAAAAATTATTTTCAAAAAGACTAAATTACAAATTTTAACCTTTATGTTTGTTAATAATTACATATTTCAACATTTATCATTACTAACTACACTAGACAACCTTTAATTAAATTAGTTGATTCAAATCTTAACCTTTAAACTAACATCAATTAGTTTTCACTATTAATCATTATTAGAGGATTTGTTTTGTCAAAAATTAAACTAAGAGGATTTTCGTGTTCAGCGCGACTGTTAAAACTTCTTTTCGTGTTTCCCGCTTCCTTCAGGCTCCGTTTCGCGCATGGTTTTTTACTACGTTCACGATTTGCATTTTCAATTTGAACCCCTAGATTTTATCTCCTGTAGAAGTGTTGAGATATCAGATCTATGATACGTTTCATCGTTTTAAGTGTATATTTTGATACGAGCGACGATACGAAATATACACTTAAAACAATGAAACGTATTATAGATCTGATATCTCAACACCTCTACAGGAGGTAAAATCAATGGGTTCGGATGGAAAATGGAAAATCGTGAACGTAGTCGAAAACCGTGCGTGAAACAAAGTGTTTGTAATTTGTAATTTGTGATCATTAAAAAACATAAAGATGTAATTCAGTCTTTTAAAAATCACCAGAACAAAGTGTTAATATAAATGAAAAGTGTTACCTTACAAAAACATGTCTTATAAACAAGAATAGCATTGTAAAAATATTACAATAGCACCTTATTATTTATACCATCATTTCTCGAATCTCGTAATTTGTACATATAAAATTATAAATAACAAAGTCATACTACTAATAGTTATGTTTTATATGCAAATTCAAAACAAAAATCGACTAACCCTCAAAATAGACTAAAACAAGTTCCAATCGCAAATAAGACCCTAGATTCACCTCAACAACTGAAATTAGTTCCAAACGCAAATAAAACCCTAGTTCTAATCGATTAGAAAAAAATCGACTCACCTCAACGATTCAAATATGTGTTAATTTCTTACTCTGGTATGTAATCTATGTGGTTTGAGACTTCGGTTGAAAACGGCATCCCAATTAATACGATATATTGTAAAGCAAAAAATGGAATCGCAGCAGGAGGAAGAACGAGATATGTTAGGGCTCTTGACGATATAATCAATATTTGAGATGGGTAATTTGGGTATTTTGTTATAAATGGAGATATATGTAATTATGTATTAAACTTGGGGATATAAGTAATTAGAGAGCTTAATAAGAGTATATATGATAATATCGCTTTAGAATTAACAATCTAAGAGTATATATGATAATATCGCTTTAGAATTAACAATCAAGTGAGGTAGAACGTAAAAAATGGTAATGGTAGTTGAAGATGAAAGTAAAAAAAGGTGTAAGGTACCAATGGTTATTTGTCCCAATGGTATCCTGTGTACTTTCAAAGTGGGAGGTCCTAGGTTGGAGTCTCACTCAGAGCAAAAAAAATGCTCTTGGGTGAGCTAGGGGGTTTTCCACAAAGTGGGTTCCCTCCTGGATTGGTGGGGCGGGGTCGACACGCTTTCAACGATTTCGCTGGGCGGAAGGCTGATCTGTTTACCAAGGTGAGGCCGGGTAGCCACGCTATTTGCTGTTAAAAAAAAAAAAGGTGTAAGGTCAATAAGACAGGAATTAGTACAAAGAATTGAATCAACAGAAGTTTCAAGTTTCAACCACAAATCTCGATCAATGTCTCTGTATAAACATTGCAACTTCTTTCTCGCAAGCATTCTTCAATTCATATTCTTCTAGAATCGAATCGACTCCACTCGACCGTCCACTCTCACTTCCACGCTCCTCTGCGGTAATTCCTTTCATTTTCTTAACATAAGATTTCTTACTCGATTTGGAGTTGTGCTCTCAGCATCCTAATTTAATTCAAGATATTATACGTGCGTTCGCATTTGAGATCTGTATGTTTGTGATTCCATTTGAGTACTGGCAATTATGTTTGCAGTCGCCCAATATTTGTAAATTTTTTTCTTTTTAGTTTCAGGATTTGGTATATGTAAAGTTTTTCCTGGATAGTTAATATGTGGCTGATATGACGCATAGATATCCGATCACCATAAAAAAAAAAAAGTGCAATTTTGACTTAAATGTCATTCTGATCTCTAAGGTCAACTTAGATTTGACTTTGCTCTGAAGGATTTTGAAATGTATTTTTGATGCAGCTGCAACAATGGAGTTGGATTCAGGTTCAAGTTTGTATCCATTGCATCGATCTAAGACTCTGCATCTGGTTAGAATTCCCAATGTAAATAATGATTTATTGTGGTTGTTTGAATAGAAACACATTACACATTAATATAGGTTAGACATGCTCAAGGAATCCACAATGTAATAGGAGACAAGGATTATAAAGCCTACTTGTCCCCTCAGTACTTTGATGCTGAGCTTACTCAGTTGGGGTGGCGACAGGTGAAATTCTGGTAATTTTGTAAACTAATTTTGCTACAAATTCTGAGTTTTGTTTTGGTGCATTAGGTTGAAAATTTGCGTAAACATGTCCACGAATGTGGGCTTGCCAAAAAGATTGAAGTTGTTATTACATCACCTTTGTTAAGGTAAGGTAATAAAATTTGATATAATAGTTAGTTGATGTAACACTAACAGTAGGTGTGGTGTTTATTTTGGTTAGGACTATGCAAACAGCAGTTGGAGTGTTTGGTGGGGAAGAGTACACAGTGGATGATGCGTTGCCACTGATGCTAGCAAATGTTGGAAATAGTGGTCGATCTGCAATTTCGAGCCTAAATTGCCCACCTATTATTGCAGTAGAACTGTGTCGAGAACATTTGGTGGGTCAGTAGTTTTAAATATTTGTTTATTTATTGATTTATTAATTGGTTGGTTGGTTTGTTGGCAGGGTGTTCATCCTTGTGATCGCAGGAGAAGTGTGAGTGAATACCAGTGTCTGTTTCCTTCAATCGATTTCTCATTGGCAAGTTCTGCAACCTAACCTTTTAAACATTTTTTGGAAAAGGAAAATCATATCATATGTTGGTTGATTGGTAACTTATTTCAGATAGAAAGTGATGAGGATGTTTTGTGGAAGGGTGATGTAAGGGAGACAAAAGAAGAGCTTGCAATCAGGGGGAAAAACTTCCTGGATTGGTATAATAATCATTTTGGATTTTGTATTTATGTTTTGTAACTACCTACCAACCAACAACTGTCAACTGTATAATTCATTGTATTAGGCTATGGACACGCAAAGAAAAGGAGATAGCCGTTGTTACGCACAGTGGATTCTTGTTCCACACACTCGCTACTTTTGGCACCGACTGCCACCCGCTCGTCAAGAAAGAAATTACAAAACATTTTGCCAACTGTGAGCTTCGTTCCATGGTGATTGTGGACAAAAGGTAAAATTTCCCATTTTCAAGCTTATATCATATAATTTATTTATTATAACTAATTGTTATGCAGCATGTTAGGATCGGATTCATCAACAACTGATTACCCAGGAAAGATTCCAAGTTGATAACGAAAATTCTAATTTGAATTACTTATTATCTGTTAAGGTAATGTTGATGTGATGCAACACTTGATTCTTATTGGATAATGTTTTAAGTTGAGTGTCCCTTGAAAACATCAAAATAGGATGCAGGCTTCTTAGTCTGAGAAGATAGTGCCTGAAATCAAATGGATGATATTATTATAATGTTAGTATGACTATCATGTGATTTGTTTGGGATATGTAGTACCTCACATGCAGCAGCCAAACGCAGAATTGTAGCTTCACCCCATGGGCGCCCTATGATCTGCAACCCGATCGGAAGCCCTTGCTTGTCATAACCAACCTATATACATATATATATATATATTGTTTCATTTAATTTCAGAGGAAAATGAAAATGAAAATGAAAAAAGCAGTGTGTACTACTTACGGGTACAGAGATGGCTGGGAGTCCAATAAGATTCCCTGCTAGGATGAAACGCATCAAATTACCTGAAACAATCCATCACTCCTCCTTTATCTATCTATATATCTATCTATTTATTTATTTATTTATTTATTATTATACTTGTTATTTGCATTTACTTTTGAACAGCTAACTACTCACCTGTTACCTTCAAATTCGTCTCCCCTGTCATAAGTGCCTTTGTGCCAATTAAAGGAGCTGTCATGCTAACAAAAACACACACACACACTAGTAGTAGTACACACACATATATATATATATATGTATATAGTTTCAAGTAACATACACCTGGACATACATACCCAGTGGTTGGAGTAACTATGACATCGACTATCTTGAAAATCTCCATGTGATAGTACATCACCCTGCGCCTGCAGTACCCATGTATATGTACATGTATAATCAAAAACACATTCATTGGGAGGATGTCATTTAATTTAAGAGAGAGAGAGAGAGAGAGAGACCTGAGACGCTGGGCAGCAACATAGTCTGAAGCTGTGAACGACCGGAAAAGTGCCAGATTAGTGCGTGTGTCCAGTGTAAATCTCTTATCATTCCTGTTTAGTATCCAACATTGAGTAAAAAAATATCATTAGTAATATTCATGTTAATGTTAGTTACCCTGTCTGAGAGTGAGGTGTAATTGCGGCTAATGCTTCAGAACCTATTGAAACAAGATGGGACGTCCGTATCTGGTGAAGCTCTGGTATTACAACCTCTACTACCTTCAACAACATTAATGATAAAAACAAACAACCATCAATATATATATATATATATGTATGTGGTTTAGAAATAAAAAAAAAGAATGGGGATTACCTTGCAGCCATGAGTTTGTGATAAGAGATTAAGCATATCCTCACACTTAGTTGAGATCTCAGGTGAGAACACATCATTAAACCACTGCACATAACCTAACCTAACCATAAGCATACTCATATACTCATACTGTGTTTGTTGATGGTTGATGTTGATGATTGAATTACCTGTGTGTACTTTCCCATACGCATTGATCCCAAAATACTAGAATTCTCTTGAGATGATGATAGATCAGGCAAACAAGGTAGGGACTGCATGCAAATCACTGCCACCTAATTAATTATAATTATAATTATATATCCAACAAACTTGGATCATCTATTATAATTGTTACTACATCACATCACATGACATGAAATGAAATGAAATGATTTAGGTAGGTAGAAACATATAATAATCAATTAATATTACAGGACTGAGACTCAATTTGTCTGCAGGAGAAGCTCCTAAAATTGCTGCATACCTGAACAAAAATCAATGAATAATAATAGTCAGTCAGTTGTGTGTATATATATATATATAGAGAGAGAGAGAGAGAGAGATCAAGTTACTTACACCAGCATAATATCCTCAACACTGGATGCAATGGGTCCTATGATTTCTAAGGTCCCTCCATCATGTAACGCACTAAAAAGTGAATACGAGGATTAAATAAAGATCACATCTAACTTAGTTTGCTGGTGATAAATAACAAGTATTATTTACTAATATATAATCTTGAATAAGTGAAAGATACCCTTTGATGTCGGTACGCCCATATGTTGTTTTTAATCCCACAACACCACAAAGAGAAGAGGGAATACGAACTGAACCTGTGATGATGATGATATGGTTATCAACAGCAAAGTAAAAAATAATATATAATAATATGAAGCAGTTAACTTAACCTCCTCCATCTGTTCCCAATGCAGCTGAACATATTCCAGAAGCTACAATTGCTGCTGCTCCTGATGAAGATCCACCCGTATACCTTTGTGCATCATGAGGGTTTCGTGGTGTTCTGTCATTATATTAAATTAAACTCATAGATTCATATTTGAAAAAAAAAAAAAAAGGTGATTTGGTTAGTACCCATGGTTTGGGTTATTTCCAGTAGTCCCTTGACCAAATTCATGCATATTAGCCTTCCCAACCAAAATCACCCCGCACCTCCTTAGCCTCGATACACAAACTGCATCCTCCTCAACGCTACGCACCTCATCAAACCATCTTGACCCGCCTGTTTATTTATATTTTATTTAATTTCATTTCCTCAAACAAACACATATTCATTTAGTATGTATATATACACATACCCTTTGATGGATGGGGATAGCAATCTATATCATCCTTGATTGCCATGAAGATCCCATCCAAAGCTGACTCTGGTTTTCCTACACCATCAACTCAACTCAACTCAACTCAAATTAATAAATAACTATTAACTACCACAAATACCTTCCTCAAACCGGTGGGTTGAAGCTGCAGCCTGCTTTCTCACATCTTCCGCGTTGAAACAAACCAAATGTGGTGCATTCTTCAGTTCTTCAACCGCAGAAATCACATACTCTGCAACCTATATATCTATAATAATTAAATAAGAGGATTACTATACTATTTATTAGTTAGTTATTACTTACCACTGATGGGGTTGTCATCCTTGCCCTGTATGCATATGCATAATCACGGATCTTCCAGTACCGAAATGATGAAACAGCAGGATCGTATTGGGGTAGACATCTGATGGCTGAGTCAACTCGGTCTTGAGACTTTCCTTCTTCATTCAGACAAACCACTCCTGGTTCTTGTTCTAATTCAACAAATACTTATAATTCATTGTTAGATAGAGAAGAAGGATACATTTTAATGTAATTGTATACAGGTAGAGAAGTTAAAACCTTGAAGAGGGAACTCAGGTCGAAACATGGGTGGTTCCGGTATTACAGTCTCCCTTAACATCTGCATAACACAAATACATTAGTAATTTTAAAGAAATATATTAGTAATAAAAAAAGAAAAAAGAGAGAGAGAGAGACCTCTTGTATCTTATTCTGCTTCTTCAAGTAAGCAACGATGGCGGAACCAATCAATGGCATTTCAAGCAACATAACAAACATCCTCAGCCATGAGCCACTCAAATTAGGAGCTGAAACAATCCAATAATAAAATATTACTTTTAATTAGTTGACAAGTAGAAATTATTAGAAAACAGGGGAACCTTCAATTTCTCCAGGATCATACTTGACTTTGGTGAGATCAACTTGGTTGGCAGGCAACATAAACTTACCCATCTTATCTTCACACAACTTCTTTATGAATATTTATTTAAGGTTATGATGAAACAAGTGAGGAAAGTGTGAACTGAAGAAGTTGGTGGATGGTTTAGGTTTAGGTTTAACTGCCCACCCCTTTTTAACAGAATTTAGGTGGTGTGCACTTTCAGTTTAACAAATTTTATTTCTAAATCATAAGACTTGGCTAGAAACATCAAATTTTGAATGAAACTCATATCTTGTATATTTGATTCCGGAAGGCGAAAAAACAATATTATATATACTTTTAATAAATAATCCCAACATATGATGCAACAAATATCCAAACAGTTTTACATCACATCTATGTAATTATTTATAGAATGTCACTAAAGGGTTTCAAGTCAGTGGTTAGACTTAGAAGCATAAACGAGGTAAGGTCGGTCTGTATTTAAAGGTTTCAAATAAACCCAACCATGCATATGTTCAACGGTTAAATAATTCAACATTGAAGCTTCGCTAATGTACAATATATCTTACATATGCAACTCTTAACAAGCTACCTTTTTAATAGTGACATAATATTAACTTTATATAATCTTAGTAAAGAAGAAAACACCACCACGTTGTATATTAAGAGTATTAACGTACACTGTGAGTATATTAGTATTATTATGAAGTAATATACATGTCTTCTAATTATCCGGACGTGGGTTTATAACATCAAAATATATAACAGGCTTCTTCTTGGGTTCATTCCATTGTTGCTGAAAATAAAAATGGAAATAGTCAAGGGTTGGGTTTGACTTAAACAAGTGGAATATAAGTTAAGTTTACCTCAATAGTAGCAGCCAAACGTAAGATTGATGCTTCACACCACGGTTGACCTATTAGTTGCAAACCTATTGGAAGTCCCTGCTTATCATAACCAACCTACCCAAACAAACAAAAAACATATTTAATTTCTGTTTATTCTTATGAACTATTAACATTCACATTGACTTACTGGGACAGATATGGCTGGGAATCCAAGAACATTTGCTGAAACTGTAAATTTCATTAGGCTACCTGAACAACAATCACATCGAATAAGTTAAAATCGTTTCATTTTTGCCAATGTGTAGATGCACCTCACCTGTAACCTCCAGATCTGATTCACCGCAATCAAGTGCACTTGGGTCAATCCAAGGTGCAGTCATGCTGGAAAACAATCAATCAATCAATACATATATATATATATATATATATATATATATAGATGCGCTTACCCAGTTGAGGGGGTCACAATGATGTCAACCTTGTTGAATATTTCCATGTGGTAATACATTAATCTCCGCCTGTAACATATTAAACAATTACACATATATATGTATATGTATATATACACACACACCAACTGTTAAAGGTTGTGTTACCTAAGACGTTGAGCAGCAACGTAATCTGAGGCTGTGAATGATTGAAAAAGTGCCATATTTATGCGACTATCCATTGCTAGTTTCTCAAACTTCCTACTGCATAAATAAAAGGTCAAATGTGTATTTAACAGAGTGTACTAGTAATGATTTAGTTAAAAAAATGGAGATACCTATTTTGAAAATGAGGGCCTAATGAGCACAATGATTCACAACCATATGAAACAGCATGGACCACGCGCATCTGTTGAAGCTCTGGTATAGTAATCTCCACTATCTTCAACCAATAAATAAACGAAATTCAATTGTGAAATCTTTTAACTCGACTATTGCAAGCTGGTAGATATTGACTTACTTCACAACCATGCATCTCTGATAACCAAGTAAGAACTTGCCCACATATGCCAGATATGTCGGGTGAGTTTACATCATCAAACCACTGTTATCAGACAAAATATGACATGTTTCAACTTCACCCGATAGCATGTAAAGTAGAAAATAAATCACCTGTGTGTACTTCCCTAATCGCATTGGGAAGCTAGCAGTCGATGACAAATTTGGTAAACATGGGATGGGCTGCAGCATACAACATTATAACTACTTTATTAATATTAATATTTAAATAGAAATAATCCAACCACACCGGTCTTAAACTGATTTTATCAGCAGGAGAGGATCCCACCATTGCTGCATATCTACATAAAACAACAATAAAAAACTGTAGCATGCAGTCATGACAAATACGCGATATATATGTCAGAAAGAGAAACGATAATGAAAACAGTAATTACACCAGCATGACATCATCAACACTTGAGGCTATCGGTCCAATAACTTCTACAGTCCCTGGACCACATAATGTCCTGCAAAAGATGATTAACATTTTTCAACCAGTAAAAGCTAAAGAGGTTAACACATTAAAAAGAAGAATTGAAAACACGAGTCTGAAAGAAATCTGAGGGATGTCAAAATTAAAAGTGCTGGCTCGAGGTAAATGGGGATGAAAACACAAGGTTCTTTCATGCGATAATAAAAGCAATTGTGTGACCGTTTAGTAAAAGGTCTATGGTGTACTAACCCAGAATCAATAAAACTAAAAAATTGTGGTTTCAAAAAGTTATCACTGTCTCAAAGCTCAGCCATCACGGCCCCCGGCAGAAATAAAGGCGGTTTCAAAATCAAAGGTAGAATGTTTGCTCAAGTTTCCTTGGCAGGTGAATCTGTTTGTGTGGACTAAAGATGGGTTAATTCTATGTGGTATACCAGTTGAACCGGCATTCTTTTAGGTTTGGTTGATGGTGTAAATGTCCTACCTTTCATCTCGAGAGCTTCTGGATACATGGCCAGGTTATAGAAGATTGTTTTTGAAAAGATTTCCCAAGCTCTGGTGGATATATTAAATCTATATCCTACTTATGGGTGGGAAAAAACGAAATGGTCTAATTGCTGTAATTCTTCTTTTCTTTTTAAAAGAAACACTGTTTCTCTTATTTTCTAGCTGCTTGCTAGTCTTTTAATGAAGTTGGCTGTTCAAAAATAAAAATAAAAATAAAAACATGTAATTTATTATAATAGTACCCTCGTGTGTCTGTTCGTCCATAAGTAGTCTTTAAACCTACAACACCACAAAGGGATGCAGGAATACGAATCGAACCTGGCATATTAATTAAAATTAAAGCAAAAGTTGTAAAGTAAAAAAAATATATGAAAATACAACCTCCACCATCTGATCCAAGTGCAGCAGGACATATTCCAGAAGCAACAATAGCTGCAGAGGCTGAAGAAGATCCACCAGTGTACCTTTGTGGGTCATGTGGGTTTCTTGGTGTCCTATAAATACAATACATGGATATTGTTTATGAAATACACGCATGTGTTGTATTTTAAGTCTAAAGATATTATTATTGGGTACCCGTGATGTGGATTGAGTCCGGTGTCTCCCATGCCCAACTCATGCATGTTGGCCTTCCCAACGAATATGACACCACAACTTCTTAACCTAGATACACAAACCGCATCCTTGTTCACACCGCGTATCTCATGCACCCATGTTGTGCCACCTGTTGTTGGATGAGGAACGCAATCTATGTCATCCTTGACTGCCATGAAAATCCCATCTAAAATCGACAAAGGATTCCCTGTAATCACCAAGTGCCAGCCCATTAATATATATATATATATATATATTCCCTGTAGGTTGACCATAGTCAAACAGCAATACCTGTTGGTACATATACAACAGATTTTGACATTTGAAAGTGTGAATACAATACCTTGGTCAAACCTTTGGGTAGATGTTGCAGCCTGCTTTCTTACTTCCTCTGGATCAAAGGAAATTAACAGATTCTTGCATTCCTCAACCGCTGAAATCACATACTCAGCAACCTGCAGTTTAATCAATCTCCCTTTTATTTTATTTTATTTTATTTTAATAATTAAATAAACATTTCCTACCTACCATTGATGGTGTTGCAAGGCCCCTTCTGTAAGCATATGCATAATCACTTATCTTCGGGTATCGAAATGAATTTGGTTCAGTTTCAGAATGCAAGCTGCTACCAGGAAGACGACGACACCTACCACCAGATTCAACTCTATCTTCAGCTTTTCCATCTTCTTCAAGATTAACCACTACTCCACCTTCTTCTTCTTCCACTGAATTCAATCCCACCAACATCTTGTTACATACACTTATGCTTTTCAAACTCAAAATTAAAAAAACAAACCTTTACCTTGAGGAGGAAACTCAGGTTTAAACATTGGCGCTTCTGGTATCACACTATTTCTTAGCATCTGTAAATAAGTACCAAATTTTAATCTAGATACAGAAAGAAACAAAACAATCATATATATATATATATATACGTACCTCATCCATTTTGTTCTGTTTTTTCAGGTAAGCAACGATTAAAGAACCAATCACAGGCGCTTTAATCAACATAGTAAACAGCCTGAGTGAAAATCCGGTCAAACGTGGAGCTGCAATTAACTCAAATCAACTTCACAAATGAACATCTATTATCACCATGACTGGTTTCGAATCCAAATATAAAAACTTGTAACTTATGAATGATGAAATTAAGAAAATAATTACCTTGGAATTCTCCTAAATCGTACTTCACTGCCGTTAACTCAACTTCACTTGCGGGGTCCATAACGATCTTCATGCTCTTCCCAAATATCATCTTCAAAATAATCAATCAATTAGTAAGATTGGCAACTGAGATGGTGTTGGTGAATGGTGATGGTGACGATGATGATGACGATAGACGTAGACGGTGACGGTGATGGGTAATAGATCCTCAAGTAATTCGTTTGGATAACTCTCGTGCTAAAAACAATTTAGGACTAGAAAAGTCAAGTGAGCGTGCCAACGATATAGATTTACGAAATGGTTTGAACTAGCAAAGACTTACGCGTTTCGCGGCTTCACTCGACAGATTGATTATGGATAATGAAACGTATTGGAAAAGCACTATTACGTCACATAACTGGTGTTATAGGAATATTAATATTTAGATAACCCGTCAACAGAACTTCATTATACGAAGATTAAACATATCGCGGTCTATGGCGGAAGCCAAAAGAAGGATTTGAGAGGAGGAATGTAAAAGTAAAAACCCAGATAGAAAGAATAAGACAAAGTTATTTATATTTACGAAAAAAGAGACAGTTCGGTTTACGTTTGCTGTGTCAAACGAAATCAAATAATGTACACAAATTTAAACACGTAAGAAATTAAAAACAAAAAATCATATAAACTTGAGGGGAATCCATTTATATTTTACAAAGTTTAAAGGGTAAAATATTAATAATAAAAGCTTAAGGTTGCAAAATGAGATTTTAAAAGGTGAAAGAAGTAGTTAAAAGTAAAAAATAGAAAAATCAACAGCTGAGGATTCAAACCAGTGACCCTACCTACCAAGCACCCCTAATGAAAGTGACCTAACCACTGCGCTGGAAGAACATTCATGCTATGTGTTAGAAACTTACGTATAGTCGTATATATGCAGAAAGCGTGTCGGTGAGTTGCTCCACTGACATTGCTTTTTAAGGAGTAAATATAATTACACTACTAATATTTTAATACTACCCTACAATTGGTAACATTCAGAGTTTCAGTCGGCCTGCCAATTGGGTTATATATGAAGTGTCCAACCGATTGTTAAAATAGAAAGAAAACGTTGTCTTATTGGGAAAATTAGTGTTAACAAAGACAACACTCGGAGCCGTCTATTACTTTCTTTTGTTCTTTCGGACGTCTATGCAAGTTAGTAAAATCATCATTATCATAATTAGTATATCTCACAAAAAGGTTAAGGAGGGTGAGATGTAGACATTCTTACATCTATTCCATAGGAATATAGAGACAGCTTTCAATAAGACATTCGGCTCATGATGTCTTATCAACCCAACGCTTTTAAGGTTATTTTCACAATAATTAGTAAAATAACGTTAAAATTAGTGCAATTTTACTTTTCACATAAAGAGCCCACACGTGCGCACCACAAACGGGACGTTATACAAGTTTTCAAAAAATTTGAATCAATTCGTCGTCGGTTCTGTTGGAGTTGTTCATCGGAAAAAAGGGAAAAACTTTCTTGGGTTGCTTGGACCCGTATGATGGTAGCCAAAAAAAAAAGATGGTGGCATGGGTGTTGGATCAATCCAAGCTGCAAATCTATCCCTCCTTGAAAAAGTATAAAGGCAATTCATTTATAGAAAAGAAAATGGCGTTCTTATCGTTGCCAAAAAGCGATTATATGGCCATGGAGATGGATTAAGGCATCCAAAGACCTTAGCAAATTCAATATGCACGTAAATGAACACCTTCAATGCAAGATTGGTAATGGGCAGAAAGGTCTATTTTGGTTGGACAATTGGTCCGGCCAAGTTTGTTTAAAAGACCTCTTCCCGAAATTATTCAAATTTGAAACCTCCATTCGACTCCTTCACTTTCAGAGTTTCAGATTTGATTGCTATTCGACTTCACTCCAGTCTCCATTCTCCATTCTCCATTCGACTCCATGTTGGTATTTTCTTTTTTAATCTTTATTACACAATTTTTTTTTGTTGATTGCTAGTTCATACTTCATAGTTGCTATTTACATAACGGTATTTCCATATATATTAGGTAAATAGGTAAATTTGTTGACTTACAAACTAAATTTTTATTAATGATATATTCATAGTTGCTATTTTCATATATATTAGGTAAATAGGTAATATTGTTAACTTATGAAGTTGCTATTTTCATATGTGTGTTTAGTTGATTGTTGTTTGCTATTTGGTATTGTGCTATTTGCAAGTTGTTATTTCATTTGCTTTTGTTTTACTTCATTTTATTTTCATCATTTAATGTCAAATGAAAAATATGAATCTAGTTCTTCAAAAAGAAAAAAAGAGACTTAAACTTGATACCTTAACTGAAAAAAAAAAGTTCATTTTTTAAGATTTAACAATCACAAAATAAACGCTCAAAATAATATTCATGAACAACTAAAAGATGAGCACACACGTGATAAACAACCAAAGTAAATAATCAAATGATGAACAAATACATAATGCACAAACAAATGATGAACAAATACACAATGAACAACCAAATAATAAACAAACATATAATAAACAACCATATAATGAACAAGTACACAATGAACAATCAAATGAAATTCACACAAATGAACCTCTTAATATTTGGGATCTAAGTAAAGGAAATTGTATTAAGATTAATTTAAGAGATTTACTAGTAGACAATTGCTCGGTTAAAATATATGAATTTATTTTTTTCATAAAATGAACATTCTTGGAGCTTCACTTTATTTGCAAAAGCTGCCAAATGAAAAAACATACAAAAGAAAATGGTTGATTTATTTTATTGATATAAACGTATTTTTTTTGTTGTAAATATATTATTTGATATAAAACCATGTAAGGTATTAATGATTGAAACAATACTTATAAAATGTCAAAAAAAAACATGCAACAAGTGATATAAGTTTTTAAAGAGCTTCTTGGATGTTTAGCCAAATGCCAACTAACATTTAATATATGTTAATTCATTTTCTGGGTGAAATAGTTTTAGTTTTATTTTACTTATCAATTAATATGTCTACATTTGAAAATGCATGAATATCTTTTGTTCACGCGGGATAAATGGAATGTTAAGTCCTTTCACACTTAGAGACAGACGGACGTCCCGAGGTTTCCCATTCTTCTCCGCTTTCACGTCAGCGCAATATCAGTTTTTTTCATTTTTTTCCATTTTACGCGGTGTCGTCCCACTTTCTTCATTTACCCTCTTTTTCTTCTCCTCCCATTCGATGAGATCCGGTGTGCACTTCCCGATTTTTCCCATCTCGAAAGTACGTGGAGGGTGGTGTTCCCGAACAGGGCCGACCAACCCCACTCTTTTCCGAACCCCACTCCATGTGTCCTAACAAAAAGCCTTTAAAAAACAAGCTCTTGCTAATCGATCTTATTTGCTTGCTTTTTTAAATGTGAGGTTACATATTCAAGTCCATAGATAATTTATACTACCTTAAGAACATGATAAATTTGTTTTCCAAAAATATATTTTTAGTAAGAGTGAGTTTATGATAGATTACCGTTTCAAAAAGTATTCATCGAGGATATACATGTGTTTATTAAAAGACTTAGGCTAAACGTACCCCCTTCTCTACTTGTCGTACCTCACCATTAAAAAATTAATTCAAAACTTGTAAATATTTTCCATTGAAAGATCTTTATTCTAAAAAATATATAGGCAAAAATTTTCATTTGATTTTTTTTTTTCATCTGACAATTTTTTTTACAGCTTAAGTTCTTACAAATTTGAAAATAAATGTATTAAAAAGTAAAAACGTTGTCAATAAATGTTTTAAAAAGTTTAAAAAACCTTTTAAAAAAGAAACGTTTTTTCCTTTTTTTGGCCACATTTGTTTTAGAGAAAAAAATTGTTTCAGTATCCAAGAACTTTAATTCTTTATAAAATGAATTTAACTTTTTTTTTCCTAAAAGCGTTTAGAACCACCCCAAAACCCAAGTGAGTCATCCTGAGACGGAATGTCAACCGTCCATAATGATTTTAACGCTCTAGGCCTGACTCATCCAGGAACACCATCAAGGAGGAAACCCATCCGTGTGGGAAAACCAAACTCCCTTACCCAACCTGAAACTATGTCTCAGGTGGGATCTGAACCCAAGACCTCTCAATTTTATAAAGTCATGGGTACCTCACCCTCACCACTTGAGTTAGAGCATTCAAATTAGCTTCTCTATCTCCATCTCTATAAATCACTTAAAATAATAATTGTTTCTCTCTCATGTTCAATTAAATAATATTTTTTAATACCATTATCATTATTTTTTCTCTCTCATTTACTCACAACTACTTTCCTATGCAATAAAATATTAATTTATTTAAATCACTACATTTTCTCTCT
>WOUH02000014.1:2514039-2527223 GCA_009936405.2 Stevia rebaudiana
AAATGAATCAAAATACAATTTAGAATATAATAAGACTATTTATTTCACATAAATATCAAATTACAAGTAGGTACCGTTCGTATTACAAAAGTCAAAGGCCGTAAATTGATCGGTCAACTGCCGGAAAATGGCCAGTTGTTATACCCGACACCCAGAGAAGATCAACAAGAGATTAGCCGCTCATAAACATGAGGGATCTTCAAACAGTTGATTATGGATCATCAATTCTCGAATCTTAATGATTGGAATGGATTGGAACTTTCAATCTTGTGTTTCTCCCAGCCAAAAATCGTTTAAGAAGTGATAATTTCGTCCTTAGGTCTTTCATATATACTTTTCCAAGAAACGCTAGCCTCAAAACAATGAAAAAGGTCCATAATTCATAAAATTGCGCGTCAGATCATGAGCGGACCGTGTGAACACGGTTTACACCATATGAATACGGTGTGTGTATAACCAGCTTCTCAGAACACTAATTTCCTGCTGGAATACGGTCCTTATACAAAGCAATGTTATTTTCCAAGTACACTGTGAATACGGTGGACACCATACAGGCCCCTCGAGGGGCAAAAGTAAAATTGCACTAATTTTAACATTATTTTACTTCATTTTGTGAAAATAGCGTTAAAAGCGATGGTTTAATCAGGCATCATGAGCCGGGGGTCTCATTGGGAGCTGCCTCTCTATTCCTACGGGGTAGAAGTAAGGTTTGTCTTCATCTTACTCTCCTCAGACCCTACCTTAGGTGTGGGATATACTGAGTACGATGACCATACGAATATGGTGTACATAGTTTCTCTTTTCTTGATAAAACATTATAAAACATGCATGAAGAAACACCACACGACCAACATTTCTGGTGTGCCTCACGTGAGTGCATACTGCATAGGTGTACAACCATTATTGATAAAACATGCATCATGAACAAACAGCACACGATCAACATTCTTGGTGTGCCTCACGTGAGTGCATAGGTGGTCGCCTTTGAGGCTTTCGACTACGTAGTAACAAGTTATTTGTAATTAGATAACAACCTGCATTATTGTTAATGATCCAACAATCACATCGATCATGTTTCGCTCGCTATGTCTTTATTATAAACGAAACACACAAACAAATTTAATAAATTTAAAACATAGATTGAAAAGGCTTAAAGATGGTAACAGAAGTAACAAGGCCTCGAGTTGATCCAGCAGCAGCGAAGAGTGATACTATGAAGCACACAAGACTGATTAGCTGCAATGAGATCCAAAGGCGTGACAGCCTCGGAATCTTGGCTTGTGAAATGTACATCTGTATCGGAAAGTAAACCGATAGGGGCCAAAATGTGCATGCACCGATCAAACCCAGAAAATCATTGAAAAATGGAAATATCATTGCTACTATTGTCATCAGTATAACATACTTGGTCCTCCAAATCAGCCTAAATAAGCTAAACTCCAAACCGCCCAACGTGTAATATTTGGTTATCATCTTACTTTCTGGCCATTTTTTTATGCTCCATTCTTCCATAAATCCAAAAATGGGTTGAGCTATAATCTACATAACCAACCAATTAACCGATGGATCGAATTAACATTATAGGAAATTAAAGATTTAAAAGATGATTAAGTTATATATGTACGTATTACCTGATAAGCACCTAAAAGATGAATAACGACACATAGATTAGCTAAGGCTACGAGCCAAAAAGGATCGAAAAAGCCGAATCCAGTTAAGAAGTTCCCGGGGGCATCATTTCCAAAAGCCGCATATCCAAAAACACCACACATTGCGTAAAACATGGAACATGCCAAGATTCCTATTGTCGCCGCCTTCTTCATCGATTTGTTCTCAGGTGGACTTGATTTCAACGTGTCCTATATATACATACATGCATTCAAATTAAGTCTTCTATTCACTATCATCCAACTCATAACATGATAGCAACACCCCTAGATTAGATAGAATATCCTATAACAACTTAAATGTATCTTTTAAATAAATAACTCTTTAGAATACATGATGTCATCATTCTAGGTCTCCTCAATTTTTGTTGTCTCTTTTATTAAATGAATTTCACATCTATTAAATAATTATTATATTTTTATACATAGGTTTTTTTAAACATTAAAAAACAAATAGCTATAAAGTATGAATTTGTATAAAACTATGTAAAATCTAGATCTTTGCAAAAATGACATCTACAAAAACATTTTTTTTCAAAGTATATATAAAAAACAAACTTTTCAAAAACAATAGTTTAAACATGACATTATTAATTTAGGGGAAGATTCACAAGAAAAACCACTTCCTCGTGCAAAAACAAAAAATCACAATTTAATGAACTTTAAATATTTTCCATTCTTTCATACGTTATTATTTTTAATACGAATTACACAATTGAATCACAAATTTTCTTATCTTTCAAACGAGTAAAATGAAGCCATATTAAAAAGGGAAAAAAAAAACCACGTCATAAAATTTTAATAATACATATATGCAGTTCGTATATGTAGTTTGATGATAATTTATAGATTATACTTTTTTAAATTTAAATTTACGTTTCTAGAAGAGATTTGTTTGGTTTTTCCTTTATTTTTTTAATCTATGCAGTATGACATACTACAGCCTACAGTCATAGTCATACTACACATATAGTACGATGATAATGCATATATTTTAGTACTTTGAGCTTTACGTATTTCCTATATATGTTTTTTTGTTTTTTTATGTATCTATGTATATTACAAGTAGTCGTAAAAACAATATGTATATTATATTTAGACTACATATATGTAGTATACTACAAGTTATGACGCGAAATATTTTATTTTTTGACAAAACATCATCATACTCGTTTGAAATAAGATAAAATTTGTGATTTAATGGTGCAAACCGTTAAAAAAAAATTAATAACGTATGAATAAATGAAAAATATATGTTTGAAGTTCACTTATGCATGTTTTTTTGGTTCTCGCATGGAAAATGGTTTTCCAACTAAGCATCCATGTTAATTTATTACTTAAAATAACAAGTTACGCGATACGAGTAAAATTTAATCTTTAAAATACCTTTTATTAAGAGTGAGAATGAATAATTATATATATTGTCTGAGGCCATTTAAACCACCCTGAGATTAAATCTCAACCCTTAGATCAATATGAGCCACATAAAGTCATCGGTTATTCTAGAAGCAGGAGTTGAGGACGGTTTTACTTCTTCCATGTTTTTCGTCCCCACGTCGCCGGTAACCTCTACTCCGGAGTCTCTCTTACGCTCCACCAGTTTTCTCTATCCGTGCCTCCCTCCAATCTCTCTTCTTCCCATTTCAGTCGCACCTCTATGATGATGAGTTTCCGATGATGAAGTTGAGGTCTTGCATCATAGTCGCATCTCCATGGCGACGAGCGAGTTTCCGATGACCAATAATTCTATGCCAACAACAACGTCTGTCGTATTCCTTACGAGTGTTTCAAATGGATGCAAAGTATCGATTCCTTTCATCTGTTTCTCCTCCGATTTGTTCCTCATCTGGACGGTAATCACAACCCTACTATCAGGGTTGAGGATCTTCATGTTGTTTATCCTTCTTTCGATCTTCAAGGTTTGTTTAATTGAGGATATCTGAATTATTTTATATATTGTTTTTGCGTTTTTGAACTGATTCTTGATTATTAATGAATTGGGTTTGATTTTCTATTTGGTTTTGTCGGATTAATCATTGAAATCGATAGAACTTGAACCTTTATATGCTAGAACTAAGTGTATTTTTTATGATTAACACTCAATGCTATTAATTTTTGCAGATTATGACTAAGGATTAAGTCAAACAGATGTCTTAATTGCATCACGATCTTATAGCTTTCATGATGACACTTGCAGATGGTTCAAGTCAATCTACCATTATCAGCTTAGTTGAGTTGTTTTAACTTCAATGCATTCATAGCTCATTGGTTCATTAATTTCTTCTTTCTAACTGGTATCCTTTTTCTCAAACTTACTTTTTTAATTTTTATTTTATTTTATTTTGATATTATCCATTTAGTCAGGTTTTGTACTACTGCCTAAATTTGTGAACTTTCTAAGTTACAGATTCAGGTAGTAAATTGATGAAAAGTTCATGGATTATACAATCTTTATGGCTTTTATTGCTGTATGGAAAACTAGGTTTGTTGTTGTAATAAGTTGCAACCATAAGAATTCACACATACTGCAGCGTGCACCTTTTTCTTACCAGGCTACAACATTGCTAGCTGTCGAAGAAGGATCTAAAATTGGACAATTATAACAGTTGGTAAGATATTGACAACATTTTGGTATCAACAAAAGACATTTAAGGTTTTTTAATGTATGCTAACATGTATCTGCAGGTTATGGTGGAATCCATGTTGTCAATTTGAGAGAAATGATATTTGTGATGATTTATGTTTCATTTAACTTGGTAAAGAAAAAGTTAATCTGAATAACTGATCTTGATTGGTGTAGATATTGCACATGTTAGGTGATATGTTTGGTGGTTGAGATTAGTTTATACAGAGAAGTAATCATCTTCTTTTATTCTGGCATAGGGAAATAAATTGGATTGATAAAGTTTGACTTTTTGACCAAGGTCAAAATGCATATGTTCTCATCAAAGGTCCTAATGAGTACAAAAGGGAATGGTTAATTGCCGTTGGCTTCTATTTGTTCTTTATTTATTTTTGTATTTTTTAATATTTTGTTTTTACTTTAAAAATAGGTATATTATTATTTACTTTTAAATACTGGTAGAGTATTACTTGGGAAGTTGAACCAAAGGTGCTAAATCCCAGTGTGCCGTCTAAAATCAATAAACATTAGTTTAATTCTTTTGAATATTGATTTTATTTGTAATTCAACTTGTTTAGCATTGCAATTATATTATCATCCCATTCTTGATCAACATTTTTATATTAAACATTCACACACTTTCACGCTTCAATAGTTAAACAATTACTTCTTCCCGTTGTTTATGATTCTTTTAGTCTACTTTGTGGTTTTATACTCGCAACTATAACAACTTGTAGTGTGATCTCAAGATAATTACTATTTTCTTTTAGAATATAACAAAACAATGATGACATTATGAGGTTAAATACCTACCCGTCCACAGGACGGGTATAAAACTAGTTATTGTTGTTTAGGGTTAATCTATATTTGGTTAATTACCTGGATCTCGATGAGGACGAAGCTAAAGGAGAAAGCAAAAGCGATGTCTCCAACAGCGGATGATATTTTCCAGATTTTGTCCATTCCAGTGATGTGTACACCCGTCAAACTTGTGTTTCCGATTCCGTTTCCAGCAATTTTAGCGATGGAAAGAGAAATGCCGATGGTGGAATACATAAATGACATGATGGCAGCAATCACTGAGAGTGGGGACAACTTATGGAAGTTGGGTACTTGACTTAGGATGATCTCAATAACACCGAAAATCATCATAAACGAATTGATGGGGACACGACACGAAGCCTCGTGCCCTTGCTCATGAAAACAGATTGATTTATGGATTGCTCTACAAATTTAATTTAATTAGTTTTAGAAGTAGATCGATGTCCATATAAAATAAATATATAATTCAGATGTTTGGGAAATGAATGAACAATCTAGATCTATATATATATATATATAAACTTACGCCATGCTGATGGAGGTGGTGGTGGTGTACCCAATTGTGATTCCGATAAGAACACCTAACTGAGCTATGCCACAAAGCTTACATTGATGCTCTCCTGCCAAAATAAAAAAAGTTTCGCGTTACAAAATAATTTGAGTATTTCACACGTATCAAACTATAATCTTAGTTTGTGTAAGAGTTAATTTGATATACATGGCATGTTTATCTAATCAAGTCAATAAAAAATCAGGTTCTATTTGGTTCAGTGGTAAGAAGCTTGTCCTCTCTAGTGGAGAGGAAGGTTTAATTTTTTTGGGGCCAGTTTGAAGGTCAACATATGTGTGAAGAGGAAAATCCATGCTTTAATCCCCGGTTCGAACCCGACAAAGGGCGATGGTTTACGGATTCCATCCAGTTCCCGCGCATCAAGGGGTACAGTTTCATGGCGGTCGACCTTGGACATAGCCTCGGAAAAGGTAGGTAAACACTTGAGATCATATGTCGTTCAAAAACAAGCCGTAGAAATTTCTAGTTTTTTTGCATGCTTATATCAACAATATAAATACACAAACGGGCTTCAACTTTGAGACTGTTTTATACTTTTATTTACTCATACAGTTAGTCGTGTATTAGAACTTTTTAACCAATACTTAGCATACTCTTACTTATGAGTAAATGTCTCAAATCATCCCTATGGTTAACGAAAATTTTTTAACCCAACTCTTTTCTTACTATTTAATAATCAAAACAAGAGTACAAATCAATCAAAGCAAACTAACTTATTTATAATAGTATCGTAACTTGTTCTCATAAAACAATCTTCTTAAAATATGACTCACAATTTCTAAACATAAATAAACCTAACTTAAATAAAAACTTGACAAAACATACCTCTTACTTATTTAATACAATATTAACCTTCATTCACCCCTTAATCTTGAATTGTACCATCAAGGTCTTGAATTCCTAGCCACACTCTTAACTCTTCGTCTTTAATCATCGGTCTATCTTTGTTCTTTCTTTTCATGTATGCAAAACAAACTTGTTTGATAAGATCTTCAAACTTAACATTCAAACGAATTACTTTCAACTTTGATGCAACTGTTCTTTTCTATATCACTATTCTTTTCTTCATTCGATCATTCAAACATTCTTGATATTGCAAACCATGTAGACTTTTCTTCACTTTCAAATCTTTTCTTCAGAGAACAATTGTTGTATTTACATTCTTTTCTAATCTTGCATATTTTTTAACTACAATCTTCTTTTTTGGACTGTTCTCAATCTTCACTTTCTTTTCTTTTTCTTTCAAAGCAATTCTTGCTTTCACGTCATTCACTGTTTTCTTTTCTTTAATTTTCAAAACAACTTGCAAAGCTTTCTCTTCACTTTCTCGAGCTTCGTTTTCACGCGTACGCTCTTCTCTAATAGATTCTTCGAGTCTCTCTTTCTTAGCGGCTTCTTGAGCAGCTTTTTCTCGTTCTTCTTCTTTTCTTACTTGATCGATTCTAAGAAATCGAATTTTCAAAGTACGGCATACTTCTTTGGCATTCATTAGTATGCCAACTTGTACCAAGATGTCATCCGATAAAGTTTGACATATGTAGCCTAATGTTGTGTACATCTTTCTTTCATCTACACATACACCAACTTTAGGTTCAACAACGTTCCAAAAGTTGTAGTCTTTCAAAAATTCTTCCATCTTGGTTGACCAAACATAGTAATTTGATTTTCTCAAAATTTGCAATTCCCCAATCATCATCATGTCTCTTCTATGTTCAGTTTGTATTCAGGTTTGATTGTTCAGTTGGAATTAATTTCCGATCTCGAAATCAATCTCCAAACACCACAATCTTTATTTCTTACCCGAAAGAACCCGAACTAGACCTGAACGAAAAAGTTCAACGAATCATAAATCTAACCTATCAGGAACGTACACCTTGGAATACTGAACAAATCCCCCAAAAAAACGACTCTGATCGGACTTGTCACGCTCCCTCCCGCGCCTGTAAAAAATGGCTAGTGAATCCCACTCTCATAGATTCAACCGGCATGTGGAGGGGCATGCGGTGGCGGCACGGAAATGGTTTCGGTCGGTCAGCAAGTCGCACGGTGCCAGAGGTCGTGGTGGTGGCGGTTTGGTGTAAAGAGCTTCCGAAAATAGAATCACGGTTTGGCTTGGTTTCTTTCCGAACCGTCTTCTTGCGTTTCTTTCTTCAACGATCTTGATCTTAAAGAGAAACACCCGCTCCGATATCAATTGTTGTCCCGAACGGTTCTTAAACGAAAAATTCTTACAACTCACGAACAAGATATTTTGGGAGACAATCCGACTCTTTTCTAACTATTTAATGATCAAAACAAAACTACAAATAAATCAAAGCAAACTAACCTATTTATAAGAGTATCCTAACTTATTCTCAAAGAAACAATCTATTCTTAAAATGTGACTCACAATCTCTAAGCATAAATAAACCTAACTTAAATAAAAACTTGACAAAACAGACCCCTTACTAAGATTAAGCTTCACCGGTGACACAAAATTCCACTCAAAACTGATGTAACTGACAAATGGTGACCCTATTTCTTTAACAAAATCCATGTTTGTTGGAGGTCAAGCCTGTATTTGACCAGCAAGCCCGATACAAGTTGAAGATCAAATGAAAGTTTGAGGTGAACTAGTTTAGGTAGTATGTTAGGTTATTATTAACGTATATATATACTCATAGCTTGCCTTAATTATTGGGTTTAAAGATCAAGATAGTCCTGTTTTTAGCCTATCTTGTATATATATATATGGGTATCAGGAGTGTATATAATAGAACTAAATTTGTATGTGTATATGGATTGCAGCCATTGAGTATGCATTGCAACCATGGATTCTGCAGTGAATTGAAATACCCAAATTAACAAATTGAAATAACCCAAAGTGTTTGACTCACAACAGTGCACACACATTTGAGTTTTGACTGTAAAGTGGTTTATCATTATTCTTAATTGGTTTAGATACATTCGTTTAACATCCTAATTGATACTTAGGTTTATTTATAACAACCATGAATAGTTAGATACACTGTTGTTAATTTAGTTATTATGGCTGCAAACTGGATATTAAGTAATTACACACTGTTTAATCACATAACAACATATTGACTGCTTAATCTCATAATCAGCATATCTGTTTCAACATTTCAATGTTGTCCAGTCTGTTTGTTCAAAATGCCTGCAAACAGTTTATTGAAGCTTTGTTCATTTGCAGCCACATTGGCAATCAAGTTTTGGTCATTTTATGGTTGCACATGCATTGTTGAATTTGCACACATAATTTACTCAATTTAGTAATTTTAAACATTTTATTGGTGTATTCAATTTGTTTTCACCCATTTAGTTGAAACTGATTTGGTTGGGGAACCCACCCCACTCTTTAAAAATGGGTAAGAAACTGTTTAGGACCATGGGGTAATATTGTCTTTTTATAACTTCAAAGACATAACATGGGGTGGTATAGTCATTTTACATATTATGTTAACGACAGGCCAAATTTGGACTACAATGAAATTTTTTTGTAAAACTCAGGGACCAAAATTACAATTTTTTTTTATTCGGAAACCAGGATGATTTTGACAATTTACTCCTTATTTATTGAGCCCATCAAGCATGCACACTATGTAGCGGAATAATATCCCAAGAGGAGATCATTATAGATTGAGATAATTAAAATTTTGAAAACCAAAAAATGAATGACACAACCCACCTACTCCAGTGGCAAAAATTAATGTGTCTAGACTGAAGTGTAAATTAATTAGATACTGGAAATATACGAGTCATCATTAATAACTCGAAATGAATGAATGCAGACTTTGAGTAAAAGTGAAAAAGGTAATTAAATATATATTATATTATATTTTATTATATTACGTACCAAGGTTGGCTTTGACAGCATTCATGTATGTGTGGTTTCTAGTACCATTAACCGGATCGGGCGATCGGTAAGAATCCGATAGAAGGATGGAAGTAAACCAAATGATGACACAAAAGAAGACGAGAGTCATGATTCCGGGTATCCATCCCAATTGAGCAAAAGACCATGATAGCGACAACACTCCCGACCCTATCACTGTTGTTATTATATGGGCGCTTGCGTACTGCCATGTTCCTTAACTCACACAAAAACAATATCAAACCCAACCGCGTTAGTTTTTATAAAAACAAACAAACAAACAAACGTAAACATGAGTTATTCACATGATAGATATCATTCTTTAAAACCTAACTAATTAAAAGTCGCTTTTTCCTTAGTTTCTCTTCCATTTTTGTTTAGCATGTCACATCTTGTTATCATCTTTATCACTTTTTCTATCAAAAACATTTATTCTATTATTTTTTCTTCTTTCTAATACAATGAAAATAATGAATATTGGATTTCTATATTTAGAGAATCACCTCTAAATTATTTAGATACAAATGAAGATGGATATATGGACATGCAAAATAGAAGAACTATTCAAATTTTAGAGATGGAAAATAAAATGTGAGTGCTTTAAATCTCACTTTGGGATGAGGTGATGGCAAAATATATTTCCCATCTCAGTTAATAAAAACCAATTAATTAAATAAATAATTTGCAACGACTCTTAATTACATATATATATATATATATACCTGTTCTTTTCAGCTGTCCATCATCGTCGTGTTTTTGATCATCAAGATAACCGGTTTCCAGGCTTGATATGTTGTGCATTTGTGAAGTTTGGCCTGGAGAAGAACTCATAGGGTGGGGTGGTGTGTAGTGTTTACTAGATAGTCAAGAAGTAGTTATTGTATACACTTTAATTGTGGATTTAAATACATACAAATTTCTATGCTTGAAATGTACATTTACTGCTCCACTTTGGATTTTTGTAACTAAATATCATCTGTCGTTGGAATTAAATAAACTACTTTCTAAACATTCTTTTTTACATTTTTTTAAAGAATTCTTATGTGAAAAATTTGCGATGTTTGTTTATAAATTGCTCAAAAGGGAAAAGAATATCGATCAACCAAGGGAAAACATATCCATAGGACCACGGTTTAAGTTTAAATTTAACTATAGTTGTATATTAGCTAGTTGACATTTTATCTCTGCTACCCATTTAAATAAAATGTATTTATATATGCATTCCTTTTTTATTCGATTAATACTATAATCACAATTTTGAGTGGGCTACTGTATGCATGGGCGGATCCAGTTAGTGGGTACCGGGTTCACCGAAACCCACTGTCTTTCGAAACACGAGTAGAGATTATATTTTTCGTAAGGTTTAAAAACTGTAGTGAACCATACATATATCTAGGAGTGAATCCATATTAATAATTTCCTTTAGCCTTGTGGTAAAAGTTCCTTCAATTTACTTTAATAATCATGGCTTTTAATCACATTCCCCCATTTTAATTTTTTTAACGAATTTTAAAGGGCATGGTTTTCAATCCCATTCCCTCATTTTAAAATCTTTTAACGAGTTTTAGGCCATCCAAACCTTTTTTTAAACGAATTCTTAGGGTTTTATCTTTTAAATAAATTTATAGGGTTTTAACCCAAAATTCAGAGCCCCTTATTATGAATTAAGGCATTGAGTTGGAGGTGAGATTAATAATATCTTTTTTTACTAAATTTTTTGGTTTGATGCAGTTCGGTATCACTTATTCTACATTGGGACAACTTGAAAAACTACATTAAAATATTAAAATATTCGGTTTAAAAGTACAACAAAATGTGTTAGTTCAAGCAATTTCATACACGATTCAAATGATTTGAAGGCACAATTCAGACTTGATTTCTTTTGAGGTACAGTTTCTATTTTTTCAATTATTTAGTGCAATTGTTTGTATTTTCTTGTCGTTAGTATAGGTGCTTGACCCGACCCGGTTTGGGTGTTCAACCAGAAAATCCTAACATTTAATTATGAGAGATGCGATTAACGAAAAAGATGAACCCATAATAAAAAATTCATGAATCCGGTACTGATTATATGTGTCAATAATAGATTTGTTCATTAAACCTTTTTTAACAATGTACTTATCAACTCATAATACAATGACATTGTCTTTGCAAGACTCAAACACTCAACTTTATGAGTAGGAGCACCACTACATACACACCACCTAGATACCATAAGCCCTTTAGTTATCTGTATTCATTTGACTTTATTATTGTGTTTTTCAAGTAAATAAACCCTATATTAGACTAGGGTCAGGATTAAATAGGAAGAATACTCATTGTAGGAAGGTTATTGTGATGGTTAGTCGTTTGTTGACGAAAGCTGCAGTTTTCCTTCATCGGTGTTTTGTCAGAAGAAATGGCCTCACTATGCTGGGCTAAACGGAGAATGACAAAGGCAGGGGGCAAAGGGTGTGTGTGTTTGTTCGATGATGGTAGTTGGGTGGAAGAGGGTGGTGGTAGTGGTGGTTAGTGTAGTTTGTGATGGTCTTTGTTATTAAAGGAGTTTAAGGTTATTTTGTTTAATATTAAAGGGTAGGGTAGATCTCACCTTATTTGTCAACCTGGAGGTAGCTCACTTGGTAAATGCTTTGTCTTTTAAAGTAGAGACTTCAAATCCTGATATTAGTTATTTAGGTATAAATTGGTGTATTAAGGGTATGATAATATTTGTCGTTCAAAACAGAAAAATATTAATGAAAATACTTAATGGCACTTAGTGCCAAGGATCACCCAAGTTACATTTTGTTCACAGATAGAGACCACCCATGTAATTGAAGAAGTCTAGGGAGAATAAACCTAAAATATATACAAACCACAAGGATTGTTCATGCAATTAAATCTAAAAATTCATTCACCAATGTGAAGGATTTTTGAAATCTAATGAATGGTACCAATGATCCCTTGGCCGAATGGTTCAAGTAGGGAGGTGGGTTGTTTTGCTTCTCTTGAGGTCACAGGTTCAATCTGAGCAAAGATGTTTAAATTACTAACAATATGATACTAACAACTAACCACTAATAGGTCGTTCAACAAAATACATCAAGAAAGACACAATCTTACAAATCAAACGTAATAAAAATATTTCGTAAATGCTTATCAATCTACCATAAAACCTTAAAACGCTTCTCATAAAAAAAGCATCTCTCTTGTGTGCAAACATATAAAAATAAGCATCTCTCTTGTGCGCAAATATTTAAAAGGTACTCCGTTGTAAAAATGTTATCATTCTGTCATAAACCTAAGACTTTATTCTAATGTAACAACGAGCATTGAAAACCAAGTACAAACCCAGACGAAACAATAAACATAACTTTTAGAAAAGAAAAACTTAAAACTACATTACTTAAATAAAACCACACAAAAAAGGAAAAAAGTCTTAAAGTAATTATTATCCTTTGAAAACTTCATAAAACAATCAAAATTGAGTATTAAGTAACTAATAAATGTTACTTTAAAACGATAAAAGAAAATAAAAATGTAAATAACTAGATGATATATTAGTTAATTGTCTTGTTAACAAAATCTAGTGTAAGCAACAAATGGGATCTTGGGAGTGTGGCTACATGGTGCTGAAACATATGTTTG
>WOUH02000014.1:2528788-2542653 GCA_009936405.2 Stevia rebaudiana
AAAGTACTAATATGTCTACATTTTCATTTAAATTCTATTAGTTTATTTAATTAAAGTTACTTTTACCATACGTCTACAGTTTTGTTTATATGTTATTAAAAATTAACCCATCCCACCACGTGAGAGTGAAAAGCGGTTCAACCACCAGTTATATCTTAGGCTATGTATAGTGGTTTTAATCAATTGTTTAGTTAAACTGCCATCTAAACGTCATTTAGGCAAAAATGAATCAAATCAAGCCTCATTTAAATCAAGTGTAGTGATTTTACTAAACTGCAGTTATTACTAAATTAATTATTTCTTTTCTTAACATTTTATTATTAAATAAACATAATAATTTAAATAACAAACCACACAATAAAAACTATAACAATTTAATAGAATAAAAGTTACTAGAACATTCAAATAATAAACGATAACTGAAATAAGAAAGAAAATAAATGATACTTGAAAAAAAATACTCGAACATTTTTTGAAAATAGAAATAACTACTCATTGGTACGATATGTGGCACGGATTTCCTTTTTCTTTCGCTTGAAAATAGCACGATCTTTGGGTGGTCTATTCCTAATACTTGAAGTCTTCTTGTCATATGATCTTTGGTATGACACACTTTTTTGGTATTGCTAGTGCAAACGAGATATTACTGTTATAGAGAAATCACCGGTATTCGATGACATCATTGATGGAGTTGCACACGGATCTTCAATTTAAGCAAATGATGTGGAGTACAACTATGGTTACTATCCCGAGTAGGCAACAATGGTGAAAGCATATTTATGCCCAAGTGACGAAAAACGATTTTATTTTACGACAAAACAAGAATCGACAAGAAAAGATATTGAACGGGCATTCGGGGTATTGAAGAATCGATTGAGCATAATTGCTCAACCGACACAAATTTGAAAGAAAGAGATTAAGGAACATTATGTATGATTGCATAATTTACATAATATAATCTTGGAGGACTCCGGATGAGGATTTGTCAGGAATACAAATATGGCATTCAACCGGTGACCGCACTACTATCCATCGAAGAGAAACGAGAAATAAAAAATAGGGGCACACATGAGAATCTTCGAGCTGACTTGATAGAACTTCTATGGAACAATCGCACAATTGGGGAAGACGATGACGAGATTAACAACGAGGAGAACAACGTGAGGAGAACGACGATAATTACGATTATATAGTTATATGGTTTAAGTTTTATTTTTATTAAAATATGTAGTATTATTTATATATTGATTTAATTATTTGCATTATATGGGATTAAAATCTTACTATTTGAACAATTCAAAAGTGGATTTAATGGTATTTAAGAATGGAAAGAACGGAAAATTTGGTGAGTAACGCCCGTTAATGCTTTACGATTTGTACTAAAAGCCTATATATTAACAAGCATGTAATGGTGGTTAGCGCCCCTTTTTCCTTTCTTTGGCGCCTAATTCAATCCACTAGGACCAACCTTATAATAATAGTAGAAAAAAAGTTTTATTTCTAAATTTGAAATCCGCATGTATATTAAAGCATAAGCAACATGTTCATCAAATTAGTTTTTTAGTTTGAAGTCAAGCGTATGTTGGAGCATCAACAAGGGGCTCGTCAACCCAAATAGCATCTAATATATAAGAATAATTTGACGTTATAAATGGTGAAGAGAGAGATGGTAGCTAGTCCTTAGCCATGGATCGAGAGAGAGAGAGATGGAGGGTGACATGGTTTGTAAGGGTTTTTGAATTTATCAAGGTTTTTGTTGGAAATTCTTGATGTGAAATTTGTGTACCATTAGACATGACCTGTTGTTCATGCCTAAGAGACAACTTATAAAGGGTCTTTAATAGAACACATTCGATTATATTATAGTTTAAGATAAATTATATAAATACTATATGGCATATATGCTCCATGACACAATTTAATGATAACACAATCAATATAATTTAAACATTTACACAAACATTCTCTTTGTCTCTGATTTGGTATCAGAGTCTCATTTGCTCTACCGTCACTACAGCAACACAACAATGACATACAAAACTCCATCGGTTCTAGTTGCATGACATCGGGCATACAAATCACAATGGTAATTTGATGTTACATACTCAACATATTGATTCATAATTCTTGTTGTACTCATTCTTCTTTTCAATCGTAAGTGATCAATTCTTGCTAGTTAGTGCTCTACTTTGCATCATATCTAACAAGCCTTAACTACTTAGAATCCTATGATGATAATGACTCTTTCGATGTTGAAAATAATAATAGACTTCATTTTCTACATGTCCGTTCTTCCAAAATCTCTTCTTTTTAAAAACATTCTCAATATCTAATAATTTACATGTTAATAAGATTTAAAATAATTTTTTATGTGTTAAAATTTTTTCTTGAATAATAATTTCTCTTTGAATTTATTGTTCTTTTTTCCTTCTCTAGGGTGCTGAAGATAGTTTCTACCCACTTAGAGTGTCATTTTCACTCTCATCTTAAGATAGCATTCTCTGCCTCTTTAAATTTATGTTATCACGTTATTTTTTGCATGTTACCACAAACTTAAATTATATTTTTTGTAACGTGTAACATGTAGGAAAGTATACTAAGCCATATTTAGCTCTTTTAGACTTTTACAATTTAACATATCTTGACTTAATTACTATAGTGTGATGTTTGAGGCCTTGCTCACGTATTTATCCTATATTAGTCATCGTTAGTTGTCGGTCATTTTTCTTGAGATTTATGTATCTTTCCCTTAACAAATGAGTCAAAGTTTACAATGCATTTGAAAACTTTGTTAAAATGTATGAACAAAAATCTAAAACAAAAGTAAAAATGTTCAAAGTGACTCGAGTGTGGTTTTCTTTGTTAGCAACCAACTTCTGTACCTCTTTTGGGAACTATCACCGACTCCCATGTCCTCATTCAAGTGAACAAAATGGATTTGTAAAATGCGTTCATCATCTTGTCGTTGAAACTAGTCTTACTCTTCTCGCACGGTTCCTTAACACTTGTGATGTATTTCCTTTAAAATTATTGTGTATCTTATCAATTGCACGCACGCTATCTCATATCTATTCACACAAGTCACCTTTTCAACATCTCTACAACTAACAAGTTGACTACTGATTTATTTATGTCTTTGGATTTCTTCCTTAATTTTCTACCATACAATTACCATAAGATGGAATTTATTCCACTCCTTGTGTTTTCCTTCCGACATATTATGGTTATTGTTGTTCACAATGTTTCCACTGCATCACAACCAACCTTATCTATTCATAACATGCACTTCTCTATTTGATTCCGATTTCCCTTCCTTATAGTTTGCGCCAAGAATTATAACTTTGTTTTCCTTAACTTCAAGCTCTAAAACTACACCTTTATCCCCTCGAGAACAAAACATATCACCACCCAATACATCAATCACACCAAATTCACAATCCATCCTCATACTATATTCTTCGCCACCTTGTACCAACTTCAAAGTTTTTACAAAATCCAAAGTCTCATGTCACCCGTAGCTCTTCAGCCAACCATACATGCATCCACACACATTTTCTAGCCAACCTCATTTTGTGAGTCAAAACATGTTTTACTTTGATTTTGATCTAAACTTTGACTTTGGCATGGAATTTAAACCTTATTTGACTCTGACCTTGGAACTAACTTTGATTGTAACTTACTTTGTACTAGATGACCATGAATCTATATCTGACTATATTTTTAATGGTTCTCAGGGGCGCGAGTTTCATTTGTTGGTAACATAATAAAAATGCTTAATTAAACCTATAAGTTTAGGAAATCTTGGCTTAAGTCAATATCACTCTTAAGAACACCAATGCAGTCAAACACATTATACAATTACTCGACATAGACTCTACTCCTAAAGACCTAAGAGATCTTGACTACTTTATCAAGAATTAAATTGTTGCTCAGGGATAGGATATCGTCTTATTACAGAGAAAAAAAGTACATTCTTGAAATCATTCATTGTGTTGGACTCTTTCTATGATGACATGTGTCATCTTTTATGTGCACATCTCAAGTGTTATCTCTTGGGGATAGTTCATTCTCTTCTCAACCTGTCAGATGTATTCAAATAGTAGGTGGTCTTCAATATTTCACCTTATCTAGACTTGATATTACATTTGATGTTAACAATGTGTGTCAATATATACACTCCATGTTAGAATTATTATAGTCTGCCAAACCAATCCTTCAATACTTGAAGGGCACTATTAATTATGGGCCAATCATTCATCAAGACTCTGGTTCACATTTTCAATCTTTCACTTATATTTCACTAGCAAGGTTCCTTCTAACTTTATGCCTTCTCTGATGTTGACTCGGCCGGTAGAGTGGATGATCGTAGGGCCACGGGGGTTTTGCAGCTATTTAGACTCCAATATTGTTTTTTGGTTTTGCAATGATCCACATAATCAGAATACATGGCATTAGCTGACACAATTATTAAACACACAGGGATTGAAACTTTACTAAACAAGCTTGAAATCACCATAAGTATAGCTTCAATGACAATTTTAAGCAACCATCTTACTCCTTCCAGACCTTCTTTCTCGAACAATACACAACGAAATTGATTTTTACTTTGTTAAAAAAAGTGCTACACAAGGACAGCTTCGAGTTCAACTCATATCTGAAGATAATCAAATTCCTGATATCTTCAAAAAATCGTTGTGAAATATTTGAAGTTTAGTAAGTTGTGATTTTTTGGTTCTCACACTAGGAAGTGGTTTTGTATAAACCTTTCCCCTATTGGGTATACCATATATATACCCCTTGTTCACAACCTAATGTTACACAATTAATACAATTTCTAAGTTCACTCAAACAATCTAATATTTTTTTATGTCATTTTATTCAAATAACTTTATGTCATACTAAAATCAAACGTATACTCTATGTTATGTACTGTTGAAGTTAAACTAAATATTTATTAAAAGTTTAGGGGTTAGATATGTAATAAAGTCAAAGTTGTACTTTAGTTAAAATATGTATTAGTTTAGAAAGTGGAAGGATTAAACATGTACAAAAGGAAACATGTTTAATTAAATGGAGACACCGATCAGAAGAGATGGTCGCGACGTTCGGGAAAAGTCACCGAAGCCCTAGGATTGAAGGGGATCGCCGACGATCAGATTGATAGTAGCGGTTAACAATACCATTGCAACAATTCCGAAGGGGTACAACAACAAGTATCAATAGATTTCACTTTTCGTTTAGATTATAATCTCAATTTACAGATTCAAATATATATTTATAGATTTTTGTTTCTTGTTCTTGATTGTTTTCTATTGCGAGTTGAATCAATCCAGAGATTAGCGGACCAACAATGGTATCAGAGCGGTAATCGATTTAAGGGAATACGCGGATTCTACAATCAAACAGTTTGTTTAATCGAAGGGAAAGAAAAATCAACAGAGACGTGCGGTTGTTTACAATCAAACGATCAAAGCATGTTCAATAAGCTTCAAACGATTCAGAATTAAATATTCATAAGACGATCAACTAAAAGGTGTGAGGAAAATGCTACGACAATACCAATGAGAATTGAAAGTAAAAGAAGGCGATGTCGTAGATTTTGTTACCAATTTCATATATTGGTTTAATTTATCAACTTTTAATATTGGTTAATTATCCAAAACGGTGGAAGAATTAATATCAAGGGTCTGAGGTTTCATTGGGAAATGTGGCATAATTAATTAGAGTGTGATAGCAGAATTAATTAAAGTGTGATATATTAATCGAAGACTACTGGCACAAAGTGTGGAGAAATTGAATTCAAAGAACACGTTTGAATCAGGATTGAATACAAACTTGGATTCAAAATAGTGACATCAATTTTCAGATAAGTGTTCTTGTTTTTGTTTAGATAAGAAAGTAGACAAGAATTATTGTTTTTATAAAGTGGGAAAAGTGTACACTTTGTAAAGGGAGATACAAAACAAGAGGGGAATTTGATTAGTGAAAAGAAAGCAACGGTTTAGAGTTTTGTTTAGGGGATTAAGATCATTAGCGGGTTTGTTATCATTAGCCAGAAAGGCGGGATTGATTAACAACAGTGAAGCGGGATTGATAAAGATCAACAACGGGGAAGCAGGTTTGATTGTCAATAGCGGAGAAACGGGATTGATTGTCATTAGCAGAAAGCGGGATTGACTATCATTAGCGAGGCAGGTTTGACTTTCAACAGCGAGACATGACTAATCAGAACCATGAGACCGAATAAACCAGGCTTGGTTTTTCAAAGAATCATGTGCAAGTATAGTCATACTTGAGGATAAAAAGGAACAGTGGGAAAGAAGAAGAATAATAGAAGGAAGACACGGTCAATGGGAGACGAGATACTGAAAAAGGGTGAAAGCAGTATGCAAGGAAGCAACAGCGGAACGACAATGACTTTTCAATGCCCTATGTTAAATTCTACAAATTATACTATTTGAGCAGTAAAAATTAGAGCAATCTTTAATGTTCACAAAGTATGGAACGCATTGAACCATCAAATGGAATTGAAGTGAATGAAGATAATAACAAAGCAATTGCTATGTTATATCAAGCAATTCCAGAAAACATGGTATTGCAAGTTGCAAACCTTACTTCAGCCAAAGAAATTTGGGAGGCGTTAAAGGTTTGACATGGTTAAAAAGGCACGTTTAGAAACACTTGATTCACAATTTGAAGCTTTGAAGATGGATGTTAACGAGTCACTTGATGCATATGCCGGGAAGATTGGTAAGATTGCATCACAAGCAAGCAATCTTGGGCATACAATGAATGATAAAAGATTGGTTAGAAAACTTTTGGGTTCAATACCATAAAATTTTATGCAGATAGTTGCTGCGATTGAACAGTTTGCATATCTTAATACGATGCCATTCCAAGAAGCGGTTGGGAGATTAAGGGCTTTCGAGGAACGTACTAAGAAGCAAACTAAGGATGAAGACGTTTCTAGTAAGTTATTGTTTGCCAAAGCAGATGGAAAAGAAAAGGTTAAACACTGGAATGTAATGAAAAGGTCGAGGTGATAGACGAGTACAATGGGACAATAGCAACGTAAGGTGTCACAAATGTAATGAACTTGGACATTATAGGAACGAATGTCTAAAGTGGAAGAACAAGGAGGCAAACCTGAAACGGGAGGAGGATGATGAACCAACACTATTGTGATGGTAAACCAGATCTAGAAGAATGAAGACCTCGCTTAAACTACATTTAGTTTAAGGGGGAGTGTTGAAGTTAAACTAAAAATTTATTATAAGTTTAGGGGTTAGATATGTAATAAAGTCAAAGTTGTACTTTAGTAAGAATATGTATTAGTTTAGAAAGTGGAAGGTTTAAAATGTACAAAAGGAAAAGGAGACACCGATCAGAAGAGATGGAAGCGACGTTCGGGAAAAGTTGCAAAACCCTAGGATTGAAGGGGATCGACGATCAGACTGAAGATGGCGGTTAACAAGACCATTGCAACGATTCCGAAGGGGTACAACAAGAAGTATGAATAGATTTCACTTTTCGTTTAGATTGTAATTTCAATTTACAGATTCAAATATATATATAGATTTAAGTTTCTTGTTCTTAATTGTTTTCTATTGTGAGTTGAATCGATTCAGAGATTAGCGGACCAACATATATGACATGCTTAATATACTCTATACCCACACTCAGGTGATGAGTGTGTGGGTGGGTTTGACGTGTGCTGAGTCACACGTGATGAAGCCAATTTTTTTTTTTTTTATTTCCATTCAGTCATCTAATGAAGCTATTTTTTATTTTTATTTTCATTCAGTCATCTTTTATCTGCGTGACGTATACGTGATATCTCATCACACTCACACCTACGTAGACACAACATAGCCTTACTATCAAACAAAGTTGAGAATGATTCGTGCATAAAGATGTGTAGAATGAATTGGTTTTAGCCATTTCTGCTCTGGGACTATTAGTAACATTTGTTGACAAGAAAATTAATTTATGATGAAAAGGAAAATCAGTTGACAGATTTTTTTCCTCCCCGGGTCGTTTTCATTGCAATTGACAGATTTAACAACCAAAAAAAATTAAAAAAATAATAATAATAATAGGAACAAGATCACTCTTTTTGGATCTGAATTCCTTCTAAGCAAACTTCATCCCCATCTCTTGCCTTCTAACCATCTGTTCATAACCAATCGATTTTGTTAGGTATTGCAAAACTCAAAATCCAATGTTTCTCCACAATGTTTCACTTAACTGGTTTTGTTGCAGTTGTGCACCAGAGGCAGACTGAAGCAACCCTAAGTGATCTTGAAATGCAGATTTTCCCTACAAAACCAAAAATTAATATTAATCATAATACTTGTAGCAAACCCAATAATAATGTTAAATGTTTTTTTTTTCTTTAAGTACCTTAAAGTAGGTTGCAGAATTGCCCTGAGAGTATTCCATAATTTCATTTTCCACCACTGAAGCTTTCTTGGTGGGATTGTTCTGTCAATTAAAGAATGGATGTCAATTTAATCGACTAAAATTTATCCAAATTAATCCTACATTCCAATTTCAACCTATCCTTATGAAGATTTAAAGAAAAATGAAGTGGAATTGTTGATTACATTTGAGAAGCCGAAGATGGGAGAGCTGGCGGTATCATCAAGAAAAGAAGGCAGATGATGAATCTTTTTAGGAATCTTTTGTCTTTTCCTGTTTGTATAAATACCAATACCATTGCCATTGCCATTGTGATTGAATTTGAAGCATTCATCTTCTTGTTCTGGAAAATGTTGTGGGCCAGAAGATGCATCTGAAACCATCGACATGTCTTCTTCTTCATCATCAATTTCATGTGTAAATGAGTGTTTGAAATCATCTTCGTTTTTGTGATTTTGAATAGAATGTGAGTGTTCCAGGTACAGAGTCCACCCAGATTCACACCCACTACTGTTTTCTGAACCAAAAGTTTCTTCCATTTACCCAAACTCACGATTTAGTAAGTACAGAGGAAATATGTGCGTGAAATGAGATGGGTGTGTATATATATATATATATACAGTGAGATCGAGTCGGTTTTGATTTGCAGAGAAGAGAAGAGAAGCAGGTAGTAAAGAATTAGTAGGAAAGAACAAAAGATAAATCAAGGAAATCTTAGACTAATTTTGTCGTCATGTACAGCAATCGAGTAAGCAAGTAAATCATATAGTGCCAGTTGTGTTGGTCTCCGTAGGTTTGTTTTATACTTATATGTATGTCTTTTTCTGTCTCTATATCCAATATATTATTATTATTATTATTATTATTAGTATTACTACCCTTACTATTATTATTATACGATATAAACTATAATACAACATTCAAAGATTTTGAGTTTGGTTATTAAACTTAGTAAGGAGGTTGGTTACACACTAAAATTTTACAGAATTATTAAAATGTAATTCATAAACTTATTATGTGCTAAAATATGCATGTATGTTAATTTTTCCATGTATATATGTATATAAAGACATCGCAGTATTTGCCCATACAATATTCATGGTCTCTGCTCCCACTTCAACTTTGTCTCTTAAAAATATTGTAACCACAATTATCTTATATATATCTCAAAAAAGGTAATTTTATCTCCTAATGTACGTCGACATAGTTGTTAGACTAATCTTGTAATAAGAGGTTAATTAGTTTTCCATGTGTTTTCTTTTCATTGTAAGTATCGAGTTTTATTAATGAGACTATTATCAGTCAACTTGTTTGATCAAACCGAGTTCTTCAATTTCTTCTCTATGATACCATGGGCCTGAACCATTAATAGTTATTTACATGCATAATAATAATAATGTCGAATTCAAAGACTAGTGAGCTCCTTTAATTATATTTTAAACAGCCACAATTATTTGAGGAAATTAAGGTTATGGATAAGGTTATGCATACCCACACCTAATTAGTTTTTTCTTAAGAAAAACTGAAAACAAAAATATATAAAAGAAGGTGATAAAGAATCACATGGCGGACAGCTAGCAGTGTGGTACTAGCCTTGGCTCACCGCATACCCATACCCATACCCGACGGACTTCGGGTCAATAATGATGAAGAGGTTGTACGTATGGATGAAAAGGTTGTACATTTGGAAGATAGTTGTTGTTAGGACCATAGATATGGGTCACAGGAGATCAGATGTACCTAGACAAATGCCCCCACTCCCACTACCACTTCATGGGCTTCAATTCGTTATTATTACTTATTTTATTTATTAGCTTACCAATTTAATAACAAACATATTAAGTTTGGTAAAATATAATTCTAAATAAACGAGGTAACGGAGGTGCTAATGATGATCGAGAATGAAAATGATTTGAGGTGGGTACGTGAAATTGAAGAGTTGGTATTTGGAGGATCCGTGGAAGGTGGGATCGCACGTGTGGGCAACATTCTGCACTCAGAGTGTTAGGTTAGGTTAAATAACAATAACAATAATTAATATTTAATAATTAATAATTAATAATATATTAGTAGTAGTCATGATAGTATAAATGAATGAGTAGGTACAATTCTTGAAGCGTGAAGTACTGCCACTGTTGAGTCTGTGTTTGGTTTCATAAATCCCACATGCATCTTTTAGTACACACGGATTCGCACACACAAACACATGCGTCCACGTGTGCCATATGCAACCATGCCATTTTTTAGGTTTCAGTTTTCATCACACATGTAACCACGTGAAACATATACACACACCCCTCCCTATATATATTACCTTCATCTTAGTTACTTAATAATATTACCGGCTGTTGTTTACTAAACTTGTAAACAAAAAAAATATCTTTGAAAAATAAATCAACATTGCTGCAAATGTAAATGTATTAATTAAAAGACATTAATCTTGAGTCGTTTTCATGTTTAAAGAAAGGTGCAAAGAGTTACGCAAAAGAATTGTAATTTGCAGCCAATGAAATGTTGTTCTCTCTATTGTCAGGTGTATTCTCTATTTTTTTCGCCTAGCCCCTTTGGATTCATTTACACTTTACAGGTTTCCATTATTGTTAGAAGAGGTCACTGAGTGAGAGCGGTATAGGTGAGGGACTCACGCTAACACTGGTAGTCGCGTGAAATGCCGCTCCTCAACTACGTACAGTGTTGTTTATTTTTTCAAATGTAAAATGTCTGCAGTTTACGGACAACATCTGTAGAAGAAGAGGTAGACCAAACCTCTTCAGTCTGCAAAAAGAAGACTTTTTGTTTTCTAACTTCCATAGACTGCCAGAATAAACTGCAATTAAAAAACCGATTTTCTTAAGGCACAAATCAATCACGCAAAAATCAACAAATAGATCTAAACATAAACAGTTTCCAAAACACAAATCAACTAATCATAATCAACAAACAAATCTAAACACAAACAATTTTCCTAAGGCACAAATCAATTAAGCATAATCAACAAACAAACTTAAACGTAAACAATTTTTCAATACATAAATCGATTGATCATAATCAACAGAAAAATATCTTGATTGTTGCAAGACAACTGATATTTGAACCAAATATAAAGTTTAATGTTTTTCTATACGCAAAAGAAGGAAGGTAAAGGTGGTATATGTGTTACAATACGGTTGATGCAAAAGTGAAAGAAACAAACAAATGTGTGATTAGTATTATCTTCAGTTGGTAAACAAACAGAGGGAAAGAAACAATTTCAAGAAACATTAATGACTGTTCAAGATTCAGCATCATAGAAGAGTTATAACTATTCAATTCTTGAAATCTACCCTTCTTCTAGGAGGAAACTTTTCAATCATAGCTGCCAATCTGCCACCTGAAAAGTCACACTAAGAATCATCCTCTCTAAGTGAATATCGCTAAGCATAACCCGCAACTCTTGGAGTTGGTTAATTACAGTTTTAGTTTCAATTATTTTATAGTCTAAAGAACAGGCCACCGTGAATTTCTTCGTGCCAACATCCTCCGTTTTGTACTTGCGTTCCAAAGACTCTTAAAGTTCTATGGCAGTTGCTATTTTGCATTAAACGTTATAGAAAGAATCTGTAAGGCCGTTCAACACATAGTTACGGCACAAGTACTCAAAGTGTTTCGAAGCTTCAATGGCGCTCACAGCTTAAGCATTAGCCTTTCCTTCAGGAGAAAGAGGGGACTCAGTGAAGAACCTCGTAAGGTTTAAGGTAACCAGATAAAACATCAGCTTTAGTTTCCACCTTTTATAGTTCAAACCTCAAAATTTTTCTGGTTTCTCAGCATGATTGGCAACAATAATAGCACCTTAGATACCAACGAATGATCCCATAGTAGTGAAGAAGACGCCACAGTAGTAGTCATTTCTGAAACAAGTGCAATTATGCAACCAATGCAAGTTAGTAATCAGAATTACTGTTGGTTAGAATTGGAATAATATTTTATATCAAATTTACTCAAAAGAGAGGTTTGTGGTTTACACACAACCAAAAAGCCCAAATTTTAAAGACACTGATTTTATTTTTCTGTATTGTAATTTGAATGAATTTTTAAAACATTAAATCATGAAAGGTGAGATTTTTGAAATCCGTTTTAACCTTGTAGGAGTACCGTTCACGAAATAAAATAAACAAATTTACTAAACTTATATTCGAATTACAAATACATAAATGAGATGAAGCTGAATTAGAAACAAAATAGAAATTGCAATAACAATTAAATACTCACTACAACAAACCCGCTTTTTCCAAACAACAAAGCGGAAGGCTTTCCCGACAACACGTTGTCGGCAAAAGTTTTCCCGACAACAGGTTGTCGGCAATAGTGTCATCTGCTAAGTGTTAACGGGATAAGTTGGATGAGTTGTCGGGAAAGCTGTTGTCAGGAAATGTATCATCAATCCCGACAACATGTTGTCAGGAAAGATGATTATTATTTCCTTAAAAAAAAAAAGATTAAATCAGAAAACATTGAATCTGAAAAAATAAATAAAAAATAATATTACCTATGCCGACAATAATTTGTCGGGAATTTGTATAATAATTATTTAATTTAAAGTAATGACTGGTTAACAAATAATTAAAAAATCTATCCCGACAACCCGTTGTCGGGATTGATTTTTTAATTATTTGTTACCCAATCATTACTTTAAGGGAATCCTAATTAATTAAATAATTAAATACTCTTTGCCGACAACATGTTGTCGAGATTGAGTTTTTAATTATTTTTTGAATCAATTTTATTACTGAGAAACCCTAATTCGTTTTTTTTTTTACTTTTGGCGACACCTTGTCGTCGGGAAAGGTCTTACAGCATTTTAGCAGCAGCTTGCTGCTTTTGCGTTATACCAGCTTTTAAAGCCCTGTTTTTCCGGATTTTACAATTCCTGTTTTCAATAATAAAAATACAATGAAAATTAAAATTCTAATAAATAATCCGCAAACAAATAGATTCAAAACACACAAATTAAATTCAAACACACAAATCAAATTCAAATACAAATTACACGACCAAATCAAATAGTTTGTTTATTCATCGTCGGAAGAATCATAATTATGGCGACTACTACTTTGGTTGTATCGTCTCATATCTTCCATCATTTTTCGTTGAAACTCTTGTTGTGCATATCGATCCATTTCTTGTCTTATATTTTGTGTTTGTATTTGTTCTTGTTGGCGTCTATATTCTTCCATTTGTTGTCTTATGGTTTCTTGTTGTATTTGCTCTTGTTGTCGCCTATATTCTTCCATTTGTTGTTAAAAATGTTGTTGTTCTTGTTTGTAGGCCTCGAACTATTGTTGCAATTCTGTTTGACTTGGCCCCGCTTGATACTGACTCGACGGCAGTAAAGACGCATTTTTGGTCGTTGGTCCAACACCCTTAATATAACCCCGTCGATGACCAAATACGTTTTCGAACAC
>WOUH02000014.1:2561346-2575485 GCA_009936405.2 Stevia rebaudiana
TTCCATTTTTATTTAAAAGTCTATCATATTACACTACCTCTGCCGATCATAATACATAATATCACCTCATACCTTTTACCCACTTATGATTACTCACTCACCCATGCATTTTCACCTCCCCACTAACCCGGCCACATGAGTCACTCTTTCTCTAGCGTGACACACCCACTCACCCCTCACTCGCCTGGGTCGACGCACCGCATAGCCTAATAAACTTGCATGTAAACTTTGTTGGCCCAGACTGTTGATCGAAAAATAATACGAACACAAAAACTCTTTGTGTTTGACCAAACCTGATCAACTCTTCTATATAATAAAACCGGGACAATTACAATGACTCCTTAGCACTCTATTTTTAACTAAACAGTTGTAATCCTACTCAAACTATGAAACCAAATAAATAATTAAATAAACCTATCTAATAAACAATTTAAATATAATTCATAATTATCTATCCTAACAACTTGATAATTATTAATAAACTAATTAACTTTATCTTTTTATATATCAAGATTAACATCTTCAAACTTTACTTCATTATTATTTAACATACTTAACCTTGACTTAAGTGAGAGTAAATTCTACAATTTTTTACACCAAATTCCAACCAAAATTGTGATGTCAGATTGCGGGTAGAGGGAAGCTTTTTTGTGGCCAGTTTTTTTATCAAACCTTTAACAGATACTTTCGACACATTTTATTTGTTATGTGTTTCTAACCAAGATTATAAATGTTCGACCAAAATTGTTTTTTGGAAATAACGTAACAACCTCGGACGTATTTTGGAGGATGTTATAGATTTGTAAGACTAATTAATTAATTATTTTGCCATAGATATGAAGTAAAATTCCAACCCTTTTCCGACGAAATAACGTTTATTAGCTTATCGGTGTTGATTGATATTGTGTCGAAGTATAGTACGGGTTTCCAAGTTCCAACGGTATTGAAATTGAAACATAATTGTGTAGCAATTCTAGCTCCTTTTTGCTCACTAGAATATTTAGTAGGAAATGCGGGACTTTCTAGCAGTGAAATTTGCAAGCTGCTACAACTATTCTGTCACTTTTTATTTTACTGTCGTCCAAAGGTTTTTACTCATCTTAAATCAAATACGTCACGTTATCTGTTAGGTCAGATTTTTATTCACCATTTCAAAACCTCTTTTTTACTCAAACAACACTTTGAAACACAATTTTTATATTATATATATATATGTGTGTGTTTGAGTGAGATTTGAGATTGTGCCTACAATCACATTTGATTTGACGTTTGGAAATCCGGAATCTCCATTGATTCTCCTCCATGTTCATAACTATAAGGTGTAGCCAATCCGACAGCCTTATATACTGGAGAAGCTCTAATGGTAAATCAATTACATTAAATAAATACTTTATCACATGTTTGTTGGTAATTAGGCTTAAGAACACAAACATAGAACTTTGATCTCAACGAAAATCGACTCTTTCTTCTTATTATAATCTTTGACTCTTGACTCTTATAAATAAAGTAGTCTCTTAGACTTATATTTATAGACTCAACTAATTTATTAAACTCAAACTCTTTGTAGATAATTAAAACATACTTACATGTATCTAATTAACCAACATACATACACTAAGTTTATTTAAACTTTCAAATTATTAACCAAATATTAAAACCAAGATTATTCCTTCAATATTTATATATAAAAGCAATTTCTTAACTTCATGGGTGTTTTCTTTTGTTGGTTATGAACTTTTTTTTCTTTAGGTGAAACATTGTTTCATTTTTATTGTTTATTTATTTGTTTATATATTTTGCAAGATTTTTTAGTATTTAGTTGTAGGTTTCTGTTTTTTATGTTTGACGGGTGGTTTATGTTGGTTCCCCCTTGGAGTCAAACAATGTTTTCCTTTCTTTATTTAATTCATTTGATTTATATTCAAGATACCGTCTAAATGTTCGTGATTAGGATGAAGTTTATGGTAGTCATTGCGGCCGTAACGCTCGAGGAAACAACCCTATATACATATAATATGTAAACAAAAGGGATTGTAACCTACTCAAGTTTATTCGGGTATATATGTATGTGATAGTGATGTACTACAAGAAGATTGATGGTTTAAGTCTAACCTTAAATGATGATATAGAATCAAGGATAGACTAGATTGGTGCTAAAAATAATAGAAGATAGGAGCTAGATTAATGAGTGAATCTGTGAATGTTTGTCACTTACACGAATTTTGGTAATTTTGGTGCAATAAATCGATCCTTAATTAACGGATGAAATTAAACTTTGAAGGAAGCTAGAAGTGTATCCAACTGGAAGCCAGAAAGAATTCGTTAACGATCACATATCTGTTTATCTCGTCATATGCGACACCCAAAACCTAGAAAAAGAATGGGAAGTTCATGTCTACTTCAAGATCTTGATTTACGATCATCTACGCCATAACTATCTAACCATCCAAGGTAACAACATTCCAACAGACAATAATTAATATGTAATTTCTGGGTTTTTTATTATATGTATATATATGAAGGTGGTGACGGAAAACGTACGAGGTTTGATGAGAAGAAAACAAGATGGGGGTTTCGCAAACTCATATCATTGGATTCATTCAAAGAAGCCGAAAATGGTTATCTTTTTGGGGATTCCTGTGAGTTTGGAGCCGAGGTTTTTGTGGTCCCAAAATATACACAAAAAGATCAATGTTTGTCAATGATCAAGCCTCCGGTAACCAGGAATACCCACGTCTGGAAAATAACAAAGTTTTCAATCTTGAAATCAGAAGAACCCTTGTTTTCTGAAGACTTTAAAATTGGAAAAGTGAAATGGTACGTACGTTTGGTTCAGTTAATACGCTTAATTTCATTTTAACAAACAAATTAAATATATATATACGTTTTTGCTGATTAGATCTAGTATATATAAAACAGGAAACTATCATTGTATCCTAATGGATTCAAAACAGGAAAAAACACAAATCTTTCAATCTTTCTAAGACCTCATGAATATGATGTTGGTTCTGGTGATGAGTGGAAGGTTTATGCAAAGTTCAAGATTCGGGTAAAAAACCACAATGCCGGTGGTGCCCACATAAGCGAAGGTTATATATATAATTCGTAGTTACACATTTTGTTTTAATATGGTGGTTGTCTTTTTTATCAAAAAAAAACATGATCGATATTCATATGCAGAAGCTGACCATTGGTTCTGCAAGACGACTGATGGGTGGGGGTTTCCGTGCTTTATGCTGTTAACAGATCTTCACGACTACAAAAACGGTTTCTTGTCCAACGACACTCTGATTGTTGAAGTAAAAATTTCGATTGTTGGGATCTTAAAACACCTTGTTTAAACTATACCTATATTTAATTTAATAATAAAAGTGTTATCATTTATCTCACTTGTATGAACCAACAAATGAAAAAACAAATAACACCTTTCATATACAGCATCACTTTTGGTGTATATGTAATCCGGGTGCATCAATATTAAACAACTATTTTAGGACGTAAAAGAAAACAAAATTTAAAGGTTAGAGAGATAAAAGAGAGATTTAAAAAAAAATTAAAAAATGTACTCAAATAATTATATACTGCAAACCATATAGACTCAAATAATAACTTACTCTAAATATAAATAGGCTTGGATGAATTGTCATAATCCAACCACATAGATTGAGCAACAAGAAGCTCAGTCACAGCTAGAACAGAATTGAAAAGATATGACAATGACAATTCTACTTAGATGATATCATTAAAGTTGATAAATAAGATATGTGATCCACCCAAATTGGAAAACTAAACACATTTTGTGAAGAAACCTCACGTTTGTCACCCATATGAGTTGTAATGGTTTCAGTCCGTTACAAAATAAAATAAAATAAAAAAATTGTTTTATGGTATTCCTATGTAGCATATTCTTGCATTTAAAAGCAACATCTGCAACGATGGCAAATTCATCGAAAGATATTAGTTGATTAATTGCTAAATTGTGTGTTTGTTACGGTTAAAGAAGAACACGAGATATTTATAGTTGTCTAATCAGTGTGGTCTACGTTTACTCTGTAACTAGTAATTTCTTTGTATTAGGTGATCAAGATCACATTACTTTTTTTTATAACAAAAGAGATCTAAAGCTGCCATCAACTTGTTCTCCAAGTTTGTCCAAAATGGGCTTTACTTGGTTAAAGTGCCAAGCCCACAAAACTTGTAACCCAACGGTTCAAATTTCAATGACAAGGTCTCAATCATCATTCTTTAATTATTTAGTGAAATATAGCGACCAATGATTTTTAGCACAAATGGTTATGATGAGGTGTGAACTTAGTGCTATTCCTTTGGGAGGTCTCAGGTTCAATGGTCTCACGGAGGTCGAGGAATCGACCTTTGCTACATCGTCATGTTTCCAGTTGCTAACACGTAAGATCATATGTTGTTCAAAAAAAAAGTGAAATGTAGCGATATATACTATAACCACAGTAACATTGTTTTAAAGCAGGTAGTTGAACTTTAGTTTATCTAAAATAATGTGAATTATTAGCTAATACTTAAGTATACTGTTAACTTAACAAGTTGCGTGTATACAGCTAAAACATTAGAGTTCTCAACGATAACAACTTCCAACAATTAATTAAATATCTAGCAAAGCAGTGATAAGAACGATGCTTAAGATTTTGACTTATATTAAATAAGTGATTAGATTAGACTCTGTAAATTAACTAAGAACTGCCGTTCTGATATAATTTATAATTCATTTTGTTCGTATTTCAAAATTAATTTCTTCAATCTTCTAATAGTGTGAGGACAGCCTCCAAAGTAAGGTTGTTCACGAGTCAAACCGAATCGAACGCGCATGCTCGAACTAGGTTTGGTTCGGTTATGCTCGATTTCATATCAGAATTTTGTATATTCAAATTTAATGAGATTAAAAAGCTAACTCATTTTACATAATTTTACCTACAAAATTATATCATTAACCAAAATCATATCATTAACCAAAATCCATTCAACCCACCAAAACATAAGCATTTAAAGTTTATAATCCGTTCTTTAAATCCAATACAAGTCAGGGCCTCTCCCATCTTCTACGTTTTTTCTGCCTGCTTTTGAGAGGGCATTACCGTGTATGGAGCGAACCGAGTAGCACCATGGGTTCGCATCGGTTCCGGTGGTGTTCATCGACGGCGATTGGAGAAGCTAACGGATGGTCGGTGCAAAGCAAGCGCGCGACGGCGACAGCAGTGCCGACGGGGGCGACATGATTCAAGCTTCAAGTCAGTTCTTCGTTTCAAAGGTTTAAACTTCTTTTCTGAACTGTTTCAATTGTGCTGCATGTTACGATTTTTCCCTGTAATTTGTGTTTGCATTGTGTTTCTTGGTTTGAATCTTAGGGTTTGGTCCTGCTTCAAGGTTTGGGTTCTACACAAGTTATTTCTCAATATAAGATTCTATAAAAATCTCAAATAATATTTAGTTTGATATGATATACTACTGGAAAATTTGGGCTTGATAAAATTCATAATTTCAAGATTTAGGTCAAATTAGACAAATCAAGTTTCATGTTTTCAATTTCAATAACCACTGGAATTGAATTACAAGTTCTGTAATTTATATGTTTTCAATTTCATTCACATGTAATGGAATGCAATTTCAAGTACATATTAATTCGAAGTTGTAAAAGGAACTTGACTGATTGCTTGGGAATTTATGTGAACCACAAATTTGATATATAAATTCAGTTGAATTTCAATGTTTGAAACCATTTATAACTTGTGACAATAAATTTGTGAATAATTTCAAGGTTTGCAAACCATTTATAATCCCAACGCGTTAAACGGCTACATATTTGCAACAATTTATGCGGAAGCCACCGCCGCACTGACACTACGACTACGGTATCTGTGATAACTTCTCATAAAAGAGGTGATTGACAAACCAATGTTAATACGACAATACAGGAGTCATGTAGGATGAGACGGATTTGTGAGTAATATTTTTAGGTGTATCAAATTTGATTAAATAAATTGCCCTAACCAACTTGATGGTATGAAATCAGAACTTCATTGCAGAGCCCTTTTGATGAGGTTTTCAACATTGTTATTTGTTTAATTACTTTAACCTTATTTTATGTATATAAAGGTTCTGATGTCCCATAATTCACTTAATGAAATATGTAGGATGTGATTATATTTGTCCAATATAGCTCAAGCTCATCTTATCTTGGAGAAACCATCTGCTGACTGAATTTTGCAAGTCGAGTGAGAGGTGTTGTGCCCAAACCTACATGCAAACAATCTAATGTAATTCTGCTCTTTTATTATAAGCAACTGGTAATTTACATCGAAAAGAAGCCAAATTTGGATTAAGAAATAATATTGGTTTCTCTTATTTAGTTATATGTTTTTCTTTTTATGTTAAACATATTAAGAAAGCAAATGTTCATAGGCAAATCATATATTTAAGGCTCAATTTTATTGTTTTACTATGGAGAGCTTTCATTACGTGCTTGATGTTTAGTTCTATTATAGATTAGGTTTTGAATCCTTGATGAATTGGCATTTGATCGTTGTTGAATCCTGTTCCTAATGTTGAATTTTGCTTAAAGCATTTACTAAATGAAAATTCAAAATTTTGTGTTTGTTATCTCAGTTTGTTTCATAATACAAAAGATAAATACTCGACAATGATGGGAGTTTTTTTGTTTCATCTTTGGCAGAGGAAGCTTTCCAAACCATCATAAAAGTTAAATCAGTTGACCTGCATGCATGCGACAAAGCCATGGTAATTTGATATTAATATTTGTCTATCATTTGTGTTTTTTATTGCTATATTATCTTTCCTACACTAACTGAATTGATTCTAATTGTTTTTACAATGTTTTGACTTTGTCTATTGCTTAAAAGTATTTGTAGTATTGTCATTGAAGGAAGTAACAAAAGAAGCCATCTTATGGACCTTCTTCGTACTCAAAAAGATATGAGATTTAATGGAAATGTAATATAAAGTTATAAAACACTAGATATATAATTGGCAAAGTAGGTGTTTGTCAAACCTACCAATATCTAAAACCGATATGTGCATAGACCAAATGTGACCATTTTTTTTGTAAAAACACATGCTGCATAACATGCAAAGCAGGTGCATAATATAGTTTTATTTTGAATGCTTTTGTACTTGGTTGATTCTAAACATCCAAGAATCAAACTCGGAACTTTCTGTAACAACATAACTCAAGCACCTTCTATTTTAACTCCGTTTCTTTTAATCGAACTTCCTATCTTAAACATCGATACACCCAGTAATTGCGTCGCAACGCGCGCACTGGATAACCCTAGTTGATTACTTAATTATGAATAGACACACAACTATATGTCTATATGTGGTACGTGGATTTTGTAAATAAAAAAATATATTAATATGTTAATAGTGTTGTTTTACAGTAATCATAATCATATAAAATTATATTTGCTCATATTTTAATGACAAACATTTTGAAATTTAATTTTGAGTAAATTACTATTTGAGTCTATGTGGTTTGTTATTTATAATCATATGAGTATATGTTTTTTTTTTCAAAATCTCTCTTTAACTCCCTATCTTTTAATTTTGTTTCCTTGTTAGTCCTTAATACTAACAGGGTTAAATATTTCTGTTCTTAACTGAATGGTCATTTGAGTCATTTTACACTCAATGGACCATTTGTGTATATTATTAATGTTATTTAACAACTGATGGTTATTACTGTAATTTATACAAGACCAACCCCTACCCAAATCCACCGTAGTACTGTAACATACATTCAATCCCTCTTCTCCGTTTCTTTCAATGCCACTACTACTAAACTCATGAAACCAAAATTTTTAGATCACAACAAAAGAGATTAGTATCACTATTGTTGTGCCAGGATTTTCTGAGTAATGATGCCTAAGGATTTTTAGATCACAACATTTATATCTAAGGATCCTTGACATTTCTACCCCATGTATATATAAGGATCCTGATTTACTAACTACTTTGTGTAGTGTTTCAGATAAGAAAAATGTCTTTATAAGTATGAAATATAGCTTATTCTAGGGATCCTGAATTATTCCGGGATCCCAAGCTATTCAGATATACTAGCGCTGCTAATCGATCTTTTTTATGTAGAGCTTGATTTCTGCTTGCAGATAGCCATTGTGGACTTAGTTTTACCCTAAAAGTCGGGATATATTCAAAGAAAACGTGTGAACATGCCTAAATATCAGTTACAAGTGATGAACAAGTATCCAACGGTCATAAATGACTCATGCTGAATAGATTGGATCTAAAGATTTGGAATTTAGTTGAGATAAACTGCTACACGTGCTTAAATGGACGTTGGAATGGAGTTAGAGACGTGGCAGAAGTTACAGAGGAAGACTGAGTCAAATTTGGGATATTCTCTGGAATGTTCTTCGGAATATTCAAGAATATTGTTATTTGTATTTTAGTATAAATAGAGCTTTTGATCGATAGGAACATACATAATCTCGCACCACAACACTTCTTTACATTATTTTCTGCTACACCACACTCTGATTGCTGTATCACTTAGCTACGATCAAAGCTCTCAACACTTGTACTCTTGTTCTTATTTTCAATAATATAGACTGCTACGGTGACATTTTGGTCACTTGTCCGAGATTTTATGCCAGCAATTCAAAGGGGATTAAGGCTTTCCTTGTAAAAAATCACGTGTTTTAGTTACTAACCGCGTTTACATATTCTTACTTATTCCTAGGGATATATTTTCAAAATCACTCAGGATACTAATTATTGGAATATACAAGCACACTACCCCACTTAACTAATTCGGTTTGCTTAGAATTCAGACTTGTCTAGTTTTTGGTCGAAACAACTATAAAACCTCAATAAAACACAATCAAAGGTCAAAATTTTGCCCAATCCAAAACTTTTTGCTGTTTAAAACTTTAAATAGGGGAATACACCTACTTAAAACCCTGGAAATCTTATCTCCTTACCCTCACATGCTCCAGCCGCATGACACTTAAATTCACATATACAAAAGTGTGTGTTTGTTAGAGAGGAAGTTGGACAAAAATGAGGCGGTAGGCCTCACTCCGACAATCACCTGGCTGACCTCCAGCCAACCCCGATGATAACGGCGGCGAAGTGGTGACATTGTTGTGGTGGTTTTTTGTGACACCCTAGGCAAATCCCACATCAGCCGTGACACATGAGAGATCTTGGTTCATAAGGAATGTCTTGCATCTAATATCACCAACGCGTTTCTAAGGCTTAATGGTAGTGGATGAGAGGAGAATTCCACAGTTAAGCGTGCTCAGGTGACAGCAATCAGGATGGGTGACTGCCTTGGGAAGTTTTCACCTGAGCAACCAAAAGCAAATCCGTGAGCTGTGAACTAGCAGAGCGGACAATATTGGTGATACTAGATGCCAGATGTTACATTTTTAACAACGGGGAAAGGTTAAACCCACTCTATCTCTCTATACTCTCTCTCTCTCACTCATCCCCACCCAATTCTATGTTCATCTTCACACACCCGTAACACAAATACCCAATTCCCAGTTTTAATAAATCCATCATATATCTTAGTAATTTACATATTTAGTCCCTTAGCCGTTAAATGTCTAGAATGCCTCATATTTAACAGATAAATATAACAATCGTTAAAGACTCAAAGGACTCAAATAACAAACTACATGGACTCAAATAACAATTTACTTTTTAATTTAATTTATATACGAGTATATGACGACACAAGTGAAATCTACTAAATTCTCACTCAAATATATAAAGATTCGATAATCATGATTAAACTAAAAACATGAAACATTATTAATTTTCTTTTTTGAATTGCAACTTTTTCTATTTTAACTTTGAACTAAATTTGAACCCCATAACTTGTTAAGTATAAAACTCTTCTCTTAATAACATGTAGTGTGTGGAGATTGAAAAAAAAAAAAAGAGGCACAAGGTGCTGGAAATCACGCCACACATGACTTTTTTTTTCTTTCACTATATATCGGTTTATATGTTCGGGTGGCGTAATTTGGCGGTTCGGGTAGCTGATTCGATTCGCGTCGGTCAAACAATAAAAATTCTAAATAAATATATTTTTTCATTCATTAGATAAACCAATCTTACATATAAAGAATAACACATGTTTTAACAAACAAAGACAAAAAAAATTCAAAGTGTGAGTACATGAGATTAAAGTTACAATTCTGCTTGGCGATCTTTTAGTTATGTGAATTCATCAATTATGGATTCTGTTGGGATCGAAGATTATCTAAAAGATTGAACTTAACTAATTCATAATGAAATAACAAAGAACAATCAAAGATTTATGAGTGATAATTTTAATTCAAGTCGAATGCTTTAGAACAACTGATACAACGCTCTCTCAGCTGATGATCTCTCAAAATCTTTTTCATCAGTGGTTGCTCATTCACGAGCAACTACTATTTATAAGGTGTTGGACGTCACCCATGATGTCACATCATGAAAGCGACATTCAACAACCTTAACCGCTAACTACTGATGACCTATTATACAAATAACTGACATAAAATACAAAACAACTGAAATAATACTAACTACTGCTGTCTTATGTGAACAACTGATATACAATCCATCAGTTGTTCTTCTATTCTTTTATAGTCTTCAGTTCTTCAGTTCTTTATACCATCAGTTGTTGTCTTGATCAGTTCTTTTTATCAGTAGTTGTTGTGATCATCAGTTGATAGAGAAAAGCTGCATCAGTTGACAAAATCGACAATAAGTGGTTTTGCTTTATCAGTTCTTTATTAATCCAACAGATTCTAAATCGTACTTTTCAGCAATTTCTTTTTCTGTGTAAACCGACAACGAATTCGACAGAAACTCATCTGGCATCTTATTGCGAAGACGATTTCTTGAATATTTTCATTGCTGAAAATCCTCTATATGTTGCAGTGGAATCTGGAATGTGTCATGATTAACCGAACCACTCTATCAACCAAATAATACGTAACATGTTTCCGTGTTTCCACAAGACTTTGGCATAGATCGGAAATACTTGATACACCACTTAACTTGGTATTCTTTTTCATTTCAACATTAAAAATCTCCAAGTGATGTTGTAACTAAAGCCTCTCATGCTCTGTAAAATCTTCTGAGCTCCTACATTAATCCTTTCAATTAGTTTTTTATTTTTTCATTTTAAGTTATGATTTTATAGTATTCACACTTTAAACCTCATACTTTCAATATTCTTTAAACTAGAACTAACTATTCAAAAAAAGTTTAAACAAATTAATAAAATCACAATTTTAACTTTGTAATATGTATAAAATAACAAGAATTTTAGGAAAACATAAGTGAAGGGCCGAGAGTTCATATTTAAAATTTTGTGAATATTTCATGAGAGGCCGGTTTATATACACTTTATAAAAGTTCGGCCAAAAATCACGATTTCTACACTATTAACAAAAAATTAGCATATAAGAAGGTGAACCTCTTCTACCAGGCCTCTACTCCCCAACCCCCATGTAACATATAATTCACTTCGCTTTAATAAGTAAGACCATAAAAAAAATAAAATAAATAATTCACTTTGCTTTAATAAGTAAGACCATAAAAAAATAAAATAACATATTTTTTTTTGGTTCTTAATAATAATTGAACTATAAGTAAATACAAAACATGTAGTAAATAAATATCTCTTTTTACAGTAAAAAAAACTAAAGTTTATAAGACAGGTAAGTGTGTGTTTTTGCGAAAGAAAAGAAAAGGCAAACAAATATTGTAGGAAAATAAATAACTAAAGTAGACATGACTTGAGAGAAAAATATTTATAAGAACACATAATAAAATAAAGAAAACTGATTTATAGTTGATGTTATGACCAACCAGTTAAATTAAGTTAAGCTAGGTAGGTGTAGGAGATCGTGGGTTCAATTGAATCAATTCCCACAAGATATAAATTACCGTTAGAAAGAGAAGTTAAGATAATGAAGTTAATGAAACACAAAACTAAGAAAATAGATAGAGGGTATAGTGATCTTAGAGATGAGAATAACAAAGCTTGATGGAATAAAATTAGTAAAGAGAATTTTGATGACAAAAGGCGTAACTATCCAGAAACTTAACATGCAAAGAGGGGGATGGGGCAGGTGTCATCTATCTGGATACCGTTTAACGTTTCAACCACAAGAAACACATGTCGTTGAGTAATGAATTTCTCCTCTAAAAGAAAAAAGAAATACATTCCCTAGTCAAAAGAACAATGCAAAACTAATGAAGTTTTGAAAAATGAGTATAACATTAACTTGATCACTAAACTATAGACTAAGTTTTATTTTTGTTTTGAACAGCAAATAGCGTGGCCACCCAGTCTCAACCTGGCAAACAGATCAGTCTTCCACCCAGCGATTTCGTTGAAAGCGTAGCGACCCCGCCCCACCAATCCAAGAGGAAACCCACTTTGTGGGAAAACCCCCTGACTTAATTTGTGGGAAAACCCCCTGACTCGATCAAATTTATTAGAAAAAAAGTATGTCTCTACGCTACTCAAATTAAAGAGACAAAACGCACACTTTTATGATGCAATTTTAATAAAAAAATAATATCGTATGAAAACTTATTAATGATTAAAGGAAGTTTAACAATTGATCTTTGTTTGTATTGTTTTTAGGGAAAATTGTTGTCATATTTTATCTTTTCTTATATACACATAAAAAAATAGTTTATGAATAGTGACTTTGTTTACTTAATTATTACATTTTTTTTTTGCTAAAGAGGTGAAGATTTCTCATGAAACTAAAGCTTCGATTAGTTGGTTTATGGTTTCGTGCCCCAATCTCATACCAACCCCAACCTAGAGCACTACTTTTCTTTTGATTTACATTCTAACACACACATGTAGTTTGTATATATTCTTTTCAAATTACCTTTTTAAGACATACATGCAGTTTATATTTATTCTAAATTATATATCACTTCATCAAAGGGTGGAATGGTGTTCGTTTATTTAACTGGATAGACGTTGAGACTTACGTGAAATGTTAATCGTTGCAACGTGCTTTTTAATATGGATTTTATTCAGGCTCATGTCGTTGTCGTTGCGACACGAGGCGTGTATCCGATAGTTATATATAAATTTGTAAAGTAATATTACTTTAAACAGAACCATATAATATGAGTTAGAATACTTTTTTATATTTTACCTAGATTTTCCAATAGCGTTTTTCCATAGGTGTGATCGTTTAACACTAGTGTTTGGATAAACAAACTAAGTTAAAAGATGACACAAACACACGGGATGGGTCAAGATATAAAACAAAAAGAGGAAATACAAACAAAATTAAAAAAAATAACAAACGAAGATTTGAACATAGATCGGTGAGAAAGCTAAGGCTTAAAATGACAAGCACCACCACCCATCTAATTTAAATGTAGCGTTTGGAATCTATTATTGAAGACCGATATAAAATGAACTATTACGCTGAAATAAAATAAAATATGTTTGATTACACATAGGAATCGAATATATCATTACATAAGAAATGTGATTACGTCTCTTTTCATGATTTTCATTCTTGGGAGACAAGTGTTTTTTCATTCCTTTCCTTGAGCATATGATCCTACCGATCAGGGGCGGTTCTACATTGAGCTTAGGGGTCTCCCGGGAGACGGCTCAATTTTTCGCCCGAAGTGGAAAAAAAAATTTCGTTTTATATACCGGGAGACCGATAAATGAAAATTTTGAGACCCATAACTGAATATTAGGAGACCTCTAATTCTCTAAAAAAATTTATAACCCAATAGTCCTAAAATTTTTATTAAAATGCTAAGTTTTTATAAAAACGATTCAAATTTTAATATTATATTGATACAAGTAAAACTTAAATCCTATTTTGCTTATTCTCTAAACTATAATGGAGGAAAGTGAAAAACAAAAAAAAAAACTAAAACACCGGACCTAAATCCCTAATCATGGACCAAATCAGAAATCACTAAAATTTCAAATTGGGAATCCCTCTAAACTTGAGACCGCCACTGCCCACTGCCTCACGTCCACCACCGTCGTCCATCGACCGCCGCATCAGCCGCCACCGTCGACCGCCGGGCGCCCGCCACGGCGCCACCACCGTTGCTTACTCGCTTACT
>WOUH02000014.1:2575585-2590214 GCA_009936405.2 Stevia rebaudiana
TAATTTTAAATGTTTATCAAGCATATTTAGAATTGTGCTTTTGATATTAACAGAGGTAATTACACCTTGAATACCTTGTTACATTAAAAAACAACTTATAAAATACCAGACTGATTTCATCATCTTCTAAGATAGCCACCAATCTGGTCCTCCAGGTTTCTTCACCAGAATCTGATTATATTCTGGCCTTGATGTCTGCAATACATTCATTGATCGGTTTTAATACAGTATAGTTTGACCCCAAATTATAATGATTTGCATCAAACCCATTTATCAACACGCAACTAATCTATTTATTGCTTCTTCAATTACACAGATTCGAATAATTAACTTAATTAAGCAATTTGGATAGCAAATACTAAACACCCTCAAACAGCTTAATGTTGTATCAAAACGCAATAAATAGATTAGCTGTTATCATTAATCAATATCAAAATTATTTAAAACAGACATCCATTTATCCAAAGAACCATATTATTTATGGGATCATGGTGAATTACTCCTATGTTTTGCCCACATAAAGGTTTGTTTTACTCTAAAACTTTAATTAACCTTAAACTAATGATAATAGATTCAACTGGAACTACACGGATGACTTGATGAAGCTCTGTCAATATACCATGGTGATAATGTCTGATAATCGCTACAATGATGCAACAAATAATTAATTAATTACCTGAAGCAAACACTTGCAACTTGATCAATAGTATCTCAAAATATGAATTGATAAATGTTGGAATTTAATCATGAAATTAGAGTCAAAATAAAAGTCAAAAAAAGGACAGTCAAACTGTGTAAAAAACAAAGTCGGTTAGGTAGTTAAATTCGGTTATTAAACCGCAATTAGTTGGTTAATCAACTGTCAATTTGGTAGGTCTATATACCCCACATATGTACAAACATTAGTGATCGATCAATTTAGTTTTGTGCAGATTCAATATGTTCAAGCAAAATCTGTTTATGATCCTCTGATTCTCGATTAAACCTGGGCAACAATAAATACTTAAATATGACACTTTTGCCTTTATTCACAAACTTGATTTGCCTGATTTATATATTCATGCCTACAATAATAGGGTTATATGATTCATTCAATTCCTACATGCCAATTAAACATGATAGATGAATGAATAACCCATTTCATTATCTCCATCATTCCATTACCATATGATGGCTTTAGGTTTTACTAAAGATTTTGTTTGATTAGTAACCATCAATATGATAGACCAATAATTATCATAGACGAGAGCATAAAGAGTATCTTCCATTTCTAAACATTTAAGCGTATGAATGAAACAAAATATATTAACAAGCTCCCCAAATATCATTTTGAGTTTGGATTTTGGACATGCAAGTAGCATTTTGGGGTCGCTTATATAAAAACAAATTATGCTTATAATCGTAAGCAGAAGCAGATAATAAACATACTGAAAACAACTAATTTCACCTTATAGATAAACTTACAATTTGGAATCCACCTAGAATAATCAGTTTGATGTAAACACTTACAAACTACTAATTAAATACAGCTTATTTCACCAATAATTATATGCTTTTAAAAAATGCAATAAGCAGATTCCTTGTTTACATAAGCAATTCCAAACAAAATGAACATTCATCTTGTTTTATTTAGGCTCAAAGAAGAGAAAGGTATCACTCGTTAATATCCTGATTCAATATATTACAAATTAAACAAATATAAATCTTGAAACACATTTTCATATATGGTAATCATATATTGACCCAAAAATTGACCACGTAGATGGCTCAGATAAATTCAATGTTGATTATTCCTACTCCTTCTACACATAAACACATTGCACAATTCGGAAAACGAAAGGTTTTACAAATCACCCAATAATTCGTTTTAACTATCAACATGAGAATTTCATATAACTACACACACCAAAGATAGATAACATGCATAATATAAGATTACTAGACAGCAACCTGATAATAATCACTAATTTTGCAGTAATTGGGTGAAAAAAACCCTAAAATAACCATCAAGCATAAAAGAATGAGGTTCGAAGCAAAATGAATGCAGAGAACTAACCAGATCTTTGAAAAGGATGAAAGCGATGACAAAGAAGAGAACGAATAGGATCTCAAACTCAGCAAATCGAACGAATCTAAACACCGAGTCAACAGCCCGAGTGAGTGACGATTCGTCCTCTCTTCTTCTAGCTGGACCTGATCGCTTCGCCATATCTGTTTTCTCAAATTAACAATCGGATCTTTGGTCGTTCGGTTATCAATTTGGACAAATCTTCCTGAAAAGAATGGTCAATTTTTGACAAACAAAGAATGAAAGAAACAGGAATGCTTCCACTTGCACCAAAATGAAATGAAAAATAAAAAAAGTACAGGGTAAATTACACAAATGTTTGTTGAATATTTACAAGACTCTCTTTAGAATAGATACCTGTGTATTACACTGACGGTAAAAAAATTATAATTTACATGAATAATATATTTTTTTAATTTTAGTCAATATATTTTAATTTTTATGAAAAATAATTTGATGTAACATATTTTGGTTTGTTCATAAAGAAGATGACGTCAATAACGTTATCTATTATATGGTAACAAATCTAAATCTGATTACAAGTGAGATGTGTCTATAAAATATTTAAGGATAAGATATGAAGAAGGAGAATGCAAGTACTATAAAATAGTGACAGGTGTCCTTGTAGATAAAATCAATAAAATGAGTGAATGGTCATTAAAAAAGTTGAAGTACCCAAATAATAGTAAACTTCTTTTCAAGTCCAAAATTATAGAAGAGTCAACACGCATTTTTAACACTCTATAAATTGAATAATTATTTGCAAGTAGATACCTAAATAAAAGTATAAAAAATGATCTTTCATACCTCTTCATCAATCTGTATCATCCCAATCGAGTAATCTCAATCCAGGATTTTAAGGTCCGACATTTAAGCTTCCATTTTATTAGTAATAACGAAGAGAATGATATAAGATTCAATAAAAAAAATATAAAACATAGAATGAACAGAAATATTACAAACTTGTTTAACAAATCTTAAATGAGTTTTTCAAAAGTAAATAATGAGTAACATATGAAAATGAATATCAGCTTATATATCTTATTTCATATAAGCTTTAATTATGTAAAATTTTAAAATTTAAACTAAAACATATAAATTGCTTTCAGTATGACGGCCTCTAGCATTACAGAGAGTCTTATAGGTATAACTTCTAACACGACATGAAACTCACAGAATTCACGACGTGGATGTAGTCTATGTCTTCATGTAGGTGATAAATTAAACCAACTATCGTATGACAAATTCAAAATGTAACAAGGAACGAGCATCAAGTATTACAATTTAAACATAATTATTATTTTATATACATATGTATTTTAATTGTAAATTACTATATAAGTATTATTATAAAAAAAATTTATATTATATTTCACGTTAAATATAGTGTTCATGTCAACCCGTAGAATGTTGTGTTTGGTTTCATGTGTAAATATAGTGTTCATGTCAACCCTTAGAATGTTGTGTTTGGTTTCATGTGTCTAATACGATTGTTAGACTATGGGGCATGCCCCATGAGTGGTCGTGAAACCCCCCCCCCCCCACCCCAAACACCGCCCTCTGCCTATATGATTGGGCATTGCTGTTGGGATTTCTCATATGCTATTTTAATAAAACTCATTTCATTATTAACTATAACCTGATTTAAAACTCGTTTTAAATCTCAATTAATCACATTAATTTATCAAATCAGATTTGCGCATGCGGAAGCATGTGTTGGTTACAATAAATTATCGTTTCAAAAACAAATCCCAAAATTAGGAATCCAATTACATGTCGTTTAAACAATAATACAAACACAATCATAGGGTGTTTAGAAATCGAACTTTAGGAAGAACACCAATAAGACACGATGGATGCAGCAACTGTCTCGCTAGTGACTTCAATCCACTATCCATCCAGAACTCACGATTCATCTCACGAAAGGTGAAACTGTAACATTTGGCAAATTTCGATATTGGACTTTTGGCCCAATGGGCTAAACAAGCAAGGTCCAATAAGAGACTAGGCCCATTTAATCCATGATCCATGAACCACAAGCCCATATAAGTTATCAAACTCACTTGGTAAGTCGTTATGTAAATCATAGGAGCCTACAAATGAAAACGGACAATTAACCGTTTACGCGACTGTTAACCAGAACTAACGAAATTGAGAAATTTAATTATCTACAACAATTTATAATAATAATATTATGATTATTAAAGGAACAAAAAGTCACTCAAAACGACAAAACACAATGTACGTGCGCGAAACGGTAAAATCGCGTCTAACGCGTAATTGTCAAATTCAACCGTTTAACTGTCACGAAACACGAATTAGAGTAAATATCAGTATTTTATACTCTATTATCAATATTATGAATAATAGAAAGGACACAATATCATCTGGTACGCAAAAATGCTTAAATCACTTAAACACATCACATACGCATTGTTGATGCGTTTCGAACTATTTATCCACCAAATCAGTTACAACTAATGGAATAATGTTTAAGAACATGATTATATTATCTATGGAAAGTTTAAGTCTCAAAATAATAATCGGTGAAGATTTACCGCGACACGAGATGGGTCCGTATACGCAATGGAACTCTTAAAAACCCTAGAGTATATAATATACTCTTTCTACTTTCCCCCACCATTTACAAAACCCTAGAGTGTTGCAGCCGTTTAAGAGAGAGAAAGTTAGAGAGAGAGAGAAAGCTGGTCGCCGGTCACCTACCTCCGGCCACACCTCACCACGCACGACGATCTCGTCTCTCACTCCCTTCGCTGGTTCCGACTTCAACAGAAAGGAACCACCACCGGTAACAACAGTGGTGGTGGCGACAGATGGAGTGCTTGACGATGGTTCTCGGCCAAACCCTACCGACCAACGGTTCTCAAGAGATTTCCCCAACTGAGGGTGCATCAGAAGCACCGATCCCATCCATTCTCTGCTCATATTTCCGGTGACCGTTTCGAGGTTTAGGTAAGTATCCAGATCCCATCTCAATCTTGTTCTCAAGCCAAAATTTCATGTCTAAACATCATCTCCATTAGCAGATCTGTGAGACGAGTTGTTTGGTGACCATGGCGGCCGATGGTGCGGCTGGGGTACATGGCCGGTGTAGTCCGGTGGCTGAGGCCTCGCTGGCGACGGGAGGGGAGTGGGTTTGGGGATGGTGAAGACGGTGGCAAAAGGTGGTGGTCTTAGGTTTGGGTCAAACCTGGTTGAATCGGTCAACATCAGTCAAAGACGGTCAAGGCTGGTCAACCCAGTCATGTCACACCCCCTCAAAACGGTTAACGGGCTGCGGAAGCGACTTAGGGAGTTCGAGGGTGCGACCATGATCGGGTCATAAGTACATGATTACATAAGAGATTAGACATCATTGAATTATAACAAGATACATCAAATGTATAATACAAGTATTGTTTCTAAGACAACATCAATAACATGTAGGCCAAACTATAATATATATAATCAACATCTTTGCAATTCACTTCTATCGTGCAAGCTTTTCTATTGCCTTTGAGCTTTACCTGAAAAAGTTTTAGTTTTGAAAGGTCAACATAAATTTGGTGAGTGCGTAACAATGATTTGATAAAATGCTCTTTACCCTGTCAATATACGCATTATAGACATGTACAATCGTAAATTACATCAATACCACAATCAAACCTGGTGACGTCAAATAAAGTTTACAGACATAGGTCTATAAAATGCCCATGTGGTTATGCCTAGCAACGTAAAACCTGTCCAAACTATTCATGATAATAAACATCCACTATCCCTTAACAGGGGTTCGGACAGAGCGACTGCCACTAGCGAAAGGGTTTGTCAGCCCAATAGTACCATCAATATTCACCATTCGGCTCGTTCCGTGAGTTAACTGATTGTATTCTCTATGAGAGGGGACTTAATTTGATAGAACTGGCCATCTTATGTAAAACTACATTCTATATGCATACAATCATATAATGACAAGCAAATAGTAGTTCAATTTGTTCAGAAGTACCCCGAGTTAAAACATGAAAACCGTAAAAGGGGAATTACGAACTCATTGTAAAGGAGGTACACGGTCTCCACATCAAGTATAAGAAGATCTTGAGTCGGTAAGATCACAGTGCTCCGAATCCTACAACGGTTTGGATTCGCTTAAGTTCGTGTTCTCGAACAATTAAGTTCTCATCTTCAATCTATTAGGTTCTGTTCTTATACATATATTTATGTGTATGATTGTTCATGTTTATGTGTTAGTCAAAGTTCGGTTGTCGGTTATGCGTTTTACCGCTTATCGGATCGGTACCGGCACGCGGTTTGATTTCGATTTTACCGAGTGTCATGTCTTATCAAAATAATTTTTTAGAATATCATTTTCTATTTTTTAGGACTATTATTTGATTCCGTTTAAAGTGTTAAGGTCGTATTAGAATATTTTGTAACTTCTGTATTTTTATATTATTATTTAAAAATAAAAATCATAGTTTCTTAAATCCAAATTGCACGAAATTTATGTTATAAGTGTTTTTCATCAAATAAGAGTCACTGTAAAAATTTGGTGAATTTTCTCAAAGTACAACTACTTTTCCATTGAACTCATATTATTATTTTAATGAGGAAAAATAGTTAAACAACTTATAAAAGTTTGAAATTTTTATCCTAAGTCTTTTTTTATATTTAAAAATTACTTTTAATTTTTGGGAATTTATGTCAAAGCAGAAGTACTTTTCCCATTAAATAGCTATTATTTACTATTATTTTAATATTGGAAAATAGGGAAAGTACTTAGACACTTCAGAAAAATCTGAAATGTTTAGAAAAGCTTATTTTTAACATCCTAAGACTACTATAATTTTCCTGGACTTCCATAAAATCATTTTCTCAAATTTTCCATTTTAAATTTATTAAATGGTATATTTTTAGAAAACATACTTCCACATGTCCAAAAATTAAGAAATTTTAACAAGATGTACATTTACATATTTTAAGGCTTTTGTAATTGTTTGGGATTTTTTGGAGCAGTTTAAATACCTGCCGGTTGCATAACTGGTTTTTATATATTCTCACTAAATAATTTCTACTAATTAATCCACAAGTCCAAATGTTACAAAAAAGCTCCAGTCCTTCCAGTTTTTATATAATTTATAACATATAAAAATTTCATGTGCTAATTCAGTGTCTAAGTAGGTTAACCAAGTGTGCTCATTTTACCATTTTTATGTACAAAAAATTTTATACAAAAATATCCACATGTCCAAATGAGCTCAAATTTTGCATACTTACTAGTTTATATACTTCTCATAACATACTAAAATTTCGTGGTTAAATTCCAAGTCTATCTATGTTTTCCATTTTGACATATTTACCACTTTTAAACTTGTAAAAGTTTACTAGTTTTTGTATTTTTAACTAGTTATTAGTTTTTGATCATTTTCCATAATCTTGTTCATATTTTGTTGATTTGTTAACCATTTTCTTTAGTCTTTCCTTTGTTGTCAACAAGAACTTTAAAGTTTTAGGTTTGTTTACAACTTTTTATATTTTTCTAATCATAACTTTTTAACCTTTGTTGTTAAGATTTTTAACAAATAAATATAAGATTTAAATAGAAAAAGAAGGTTAGAAATTTATACCCACTCCATTCTAGATGAAAGAAATATTTTAGAAAGAAAATCCCTTTATAAGAAGATGAAAATAAAAGATGCACTTCAACTCTTAAACACTTCAAAATGCACCAAAAATCTTGAATAAATGTGGCTAGAACTCCATTTATTTGCAATGCTTGAAGAGGAAACCAAGAAAGAGGCTCCATAGTAATTTGTTATGATCAAGTGAGGATTTAATGTGGTAGATTAAGATGATGGAAGAAAAAAAAGACAAATGATGGTGGTGGTGGAAGGCAACGGCCAAAACAAGAAAAAGGGAGGAAGAGAGAAGGTGGTGGGTGATGGGTGATGTAGAATGATCTTTCTCCATACTTATTCTACTTGGTCAAAGATTGGAGCATGGTGCACGGAGTTTTTTATCAGATTTTGTATACTCATGCATTATATCCATCTAACTAGAGATTTCCCATCTAGTTGATGGTGTGGTTGTTTACAACTAAGTGTTTATCATATATGTATAAAAGGGTATCATGGCTTAAAATGGTGTATTCCATTAATTGTTACCTTTTAATGTGTTATATTCATGTAGTATGTTACATGATATTAATGAGTTAAATTATCCATGTGTATGTTGTGGATTTGGTATATATGTACATGTCTTTAATTTAAGGCTCAGTTCATTGAGAATGTTCCTTGTTCGCGTTCCAGATTTTGTTTTCTGCTTTGTACGAATATCCGACATCAAATGTCATGAATTTAAATTATCCTTTAGATAATCATTAGTGAACCCGGGATATTGGGTGCATCAAGATTATCATGTCTTGTGATATAACACTAATTCCGTTCACTAGTTGAAGTTCGCACGTCATTTCACCGTTTATAAGGCAGGTTCTACTGACATATTTTAATATATAAGTAATCAAGATCATAGTTCACGTATATAATTTAAAACGTATAAATGTACGTACAAAATAAGTCAGAAGCGGACGTGGAAAGTTGACGGGTGTCACAAGTCAAACCCGGGTCAACAATGGTCAACGCATGTCAAACTCAGTCAACAACAGATTTGATTTGCTCGGTTACGCTCGTGACATGAAAACGAGTCGATCGGTATACTCAAACCTTAAAGTGGGTTCACGGTTATCTAACCGGGTTCGTGATCGAGAACCGATCCGAAGGTATTACCGCACGCCTTAAACCATTCCATAATTAATTATTCGCGTATTATTATCGTTAGTATTGCTCAATTATCAGAGTAACCGTGTGATATCGCTAAACGAGTAATAAGGAAATAACAAAAATCCATATTCGGTAAATTAGAACAAAAGATGGATTATTTTGACATAAGCAAACCGGTCGATAAGCGAGAGTTACGGGAAGAACGCGCTATAAACCAACAATATTGAGAAAAAAAAGGTGATTTGATCATCTTAATATATATTGAATTTGTAATTATAATTGTAACTCATATTTGATAAACGTAACATTATTAATTGGAAATTGAGTGTTGGAACGTGAATGTTATCAACTGGTCGGAGATAAACTGAAGATTAATTGTTTAGTTTCTAGATTAGATGGTTTATGTAATTGTTTTAGTTTTCATTGAGATTGTACTGTTTGAGTTTAAGGTAGAAACTATTAGTTTCGAATTACACAAAATTCGAAACTGATCAGTTTCGAAATTGTTCAAACTCGAAACTATCAGTTTCGAATTACACAAAATTCGAAACTATCAGTTTCGAAATTGTTCAGATTCGAAACTGATCAGTTTCGAATTTGTCAAATTCGAAACTGATGTTTTATATATAGTATTTTGTTTTTATTTTTATGTACGTTTTCCATTTCTGATTGTACGCAACTCAAACATTGAATCAGTGAAATGAAAACCTTTGCAATTATGTCATGCTTATTCTCTTCATCTTTCTCTCTTTTATATTTTACATGTGATTGATTTACACGCGATTATCAATATACGCATTCCGCTCGTTTATTGATATTGATCTTAGTGAGATCCATCGGATTCACGGACCTACATTTAGTCTCTCAGAAGAGAGTGATTTTCTCATGAACCTTTCCCTCGTAACTAATGTTCCAAAACTGATTTTTTTTCCAAACTACACTAAACATTTTTCATTTGTATTTGACACCCACATAATTTTTTAGGTCTTCAAAATAAGTCAATTGAGCGTAGTTTGTTTTTACACCCTTTATAACTTATTTAAGCGCCACATGTTTCCAAACATATCTTCATCCTCAAAACTTAATATCAGTTTTATATCCTACGTCAGTTTCATTGACTTCATTCCTCATCCCTAAATATAATATAACTACAGTAAAACCTCATATATAATGTTCCACAATTCATCAAACCCCATATTATTTATGATCAGTTGTGTAAAAAACTATTTTAAAAATAAATAACTACTACTCAAATGAAATACGAATATACACGAGAAACAAAATGTAAGAAGTTTTTAAAAACTAAAACATAAACTTGTAGTTAAATTATTGAGATTGAATGTTTAATTCGTCCTACAAGCAGAAAGAAAAAGTAAAATAGCCCATCCGAGTAAAATAAATCCAAAAAATATTAAAATTTGCCTGAAAAGATTTAACCGGTAGACCATAGCCAAAAACATGTGAATCAAACAAATAAAATTGAAGATTTTTTCATAAGAAAAGAGAGTATTTGGTTAAACTTGGCCGACTTTTGCGCTTTTATTATAAAATTCCATATCTTTCCTTTTTAAATGCTCCTGACCTATGTAACATAAAAAAAAAACCACTATGTTTCTGGTTCTTCAACAATCGTAAAATTGGATAACACCCAAATCTAACCGAAAAAAAAAACATAAAAAAACAAGCTAAAAGCCCAAAGCAGTGATATATTGAAGGAACTTGGGTCTATTCGACTCTTAGAACAGGTGCAAGTAACTAACAAAAACAAGTATAACAGCAAACCAATAAAAAGAAAAAGAGGTTATTTTATGAAATCTGTCCAAAAAAATAAAAAAACATCCAAATTATAACATGAAATGCAGAGAAACATCCATCAATATCACTGTTCTTCCTCTCGAGTTGCTTCCTCACCGAAACCACGTTGTGCAATTCTGTAATACAGAATACCCATTGTTGCTAAACACGCCCTGCATGCAACCAATATACATTTAATTTCCAAAACTTTAATTTTAAATCATTAAAAATTTTGCAATTTATTCCACATCAGCATTTTAAATACATGTGGATGCCATGTCAGAAAATGCAGCCAGTAAACTTTAATATGAATGATAAAAGGGATGGAGAAACAAAAAAAAAAATTTAAAAATCTTACATGATTGCTATGACAAGAAGTATTTTTCTTGGATCCATTCTTGATGGTCTATGGTGGCGTGTATGCGTGTCATCTGCATTTGCATCTTTTCTAGCGGGTGTAGTAACCGGTAGAGTTGGTAATGCACTTGACCAGAAAGGTAGCAATTTTCTTAAAAATTGATTGCGTATACCTCCTATAAATAATATTAATCAGTTTGAGGATATACTGTTTCAAAAGTCAAAACACTAAAAATTTCATATTAACCCATTCCATAAGTAACCGACAAGAAAATTAATAAAGTTGTTCATCTATTATAAATACCTGATTTTACTTTATTTACAATAAAAAAGGTAATATGATATTTTTAGGTGTTTAGAAAGAGTAAGTATAATGTTTCAGATATAAATTATAACATGAAACCAATCCTTCATTTTAATAATGATGCCTCGTCAACTTGAAAGACGCAAAAACTAACTTTTTCTTTTACTTTTACTTTTAAGATCAGTAATAATCACACCTCTCCTGTTGTACTTCTTGCGATTAGCATCTTCGTCATCTGCATAATATGAAACCTCAGAGTTTTGCCTTTCAACTTGTTGTGCACTCTTTCTGGTGGTAGCACCAGGCTGCATAATATTCTCAAAAACTCAGTAATCATCGCAAATTACAGGTGGCAAAATGTACAAAACGGGTTCGGTCCAGTTTGTGTTACCCAAAAACACTTTATGTCGCACCAATTCATAAAATATACAAATACCAAATGTTCTAAATACAATTTAATAGCTTATATTAAACTATCAATCAAAACGATGATCTGACATTTAAAATAAAAAGAGTGAATATATCTGTATTTTCACCTATTCTCATTTAATCAGTTTTTTTCTTGAATTTATGCTGGAAAATCTAAATAATGTAGTAAAGATTAACATAGAAAAGGTACTCACAACACCAGAAGGTGGGCTTCTCAAATGATTTGATGAATTTGGAACATCGATTTCCACAATATCTACATTTGGAGGTTTAGTAGAACCATTTCCTACATCATCTTTTGTTACCAAAGGCTCAGAGGAACTAGTCTTGACTGTCAGTGAAACTGGATTATTTCCAAACACATTCTTCTCAATTCCAGTCTGCATAACCAACAAAATCATCATGAAACAACAATCGCATCTATAAAGTAGTTTACGAAATAAATTATTTTGTATGTATTATGTAACTTTTTAAAAGACACTAAATAGTTTAGAAAACACTCTTGTAAGTAGCAAATGATTCATAAGTACTAAGAAGTTGCTAAGATGAATTCAACAATTCAGTAAAGCAGCCAATTTCTTAACAACATAAAAAAATTACTACTCATAAAGTTCTTTAAAATTAAACTTACCTGTACAATAGCTTCCTTCAACTGCGAATGTAAACGCGATCCCGAGTCTTTAACACTTTTAGGAGGCCATATCTGCAAATAAAGTTTAGTAATGAGCCATACCATAAACACTGTATAACTTGTTCATCAATAGCAGTAAATACTTTAGGAATACATCAATCTTTAAAAAAATTCCATCCAATAAACTTGCATATACAGCATAAACATACAAGTAAACCTTACCGAAGTTGAACATGCTGGACAAACATATCCAGCTGGAGCAGTGTGAGGAGGGTAACTTTTGATATTTGAAACTAAGCAATTTGTGTGTATGACATCTGAAAACATACAAAAAAAGGTGGTTAATTTCAACATTCCACCTTTTGAAATTAAGAAAACAAATGATGCATGTTTCTTGAGTACAGAATAACATACGCAAGCAACCCAGTCGTGTTGTTTGAGAATCACCATTTTCTTCAAGCACAACTTGACAATGGCAACACTTTGGGGGCCAATCATACTCTCCATCAATCACCCACTCTGAGTATGTACGAACCTGTGAAATCAATTTAACAATTTCAACCAATTGAAATGAAATCAATTGCATGATTAAGACATTTTAAAGATGGTGATATGTTACACTTACCACACATATTTGATGCTCTGGAAAGCATATGCACTCTCCACAAACAGGAACTTTGTGAACGAAGCAGTACAATTTAGTAGCCTGTGAGAAACAACTCAGATTGTTAAGCACTTATATTAACAATAAACAAAAAAACTAAAGCACAGCAGAAATATTTTAGATTAAACAATCTGTAGTGTTTATGGATACAGCTACGTGACAAATTATTACGATCTAGAAGGATTACACACTCTTCTCGAGTAGAAACATGTTTTCAAGTTGGGATCTAAGATCCCAGATTCACATCAATGGTGATACAGATTTGGTAAATTGATCTGATCTGAAAGCTCGAAGTATGTGAAACACTATCAACAAATTCCATTTCCGAAATGAAAACCGATCGTAATGTATTTAAACCGTAAACATTACCTTAAGATAAAAGAGGAAAAAATTAGCATACCTTTCGGCACTTGCAGACGACCATCGCATCAACTATAAGTTGTTTTACAGCTGAAAACCTAAAATTGAAACATCGATTACAGAAATAAAGATGATTTCGATTGGAATAGATGCAGACTTCCTCAACACGGTATTGTTTTCGATGAAATCTTCTAGGGTTTTAGGATGAAAAACTGCAGATCCATATGACGGATCTATAAACAAGTATAATTAGGTGAAAGATTATTGATCTCGGGTGGCTTAGTAGATGGTTTGATTTCAACCTTGGGGAAATTGAATTTTCATGATCGGGTGTAATTGGGGTTGGCGAGCTAACGTTAATACCAGAGGTATGAAAGATGGGTTACAGTTTCTGATACGGAGGAGCTAATCTTCGGTCTGGTCATCCGGGTCGGACCACTGGACCAGCATAGATAAAAGTAAATTACACATTTGACATTTATGATTTATGTTTGTAGTTGTCTTTCTCTTTTTCTTTAAAAATAATAGAAAGCATAATTTATGTTTAAAATCAGCATTATCTATCTTGATTTATCAAAACCTCCATAGTTTATAACGTCAAACTAATCATGGGGACCTCACGTGAGAGCAAAATCGTTATTGTTTTTCTCCTCTTTGATTATCTCTCTTTAATACCATTCATCTGTCTCGTTCCCTGTCATTCTTTAAGTGGTTAGATCTCTATTATTTATATATTTTTCTATCCAATAAATAAAAGTGTGCTGAAGAGTTTTTACAAAGCAATAGTCTTGTGTTTTGTTTTATCGACCGACAGGCTTGGTTTTTTTCCTCACAACTTCCCAGACTCACTCACCACTACACGTTGCACCCACCTCTGCCACCCGCCGGACCTGCATATTCCCGACCGCAAGCTTGACTTGACATTAATTTTATAAAAATTGGTCCTAAATCATTAACTCCATACTTTTATATATCATAATTTGGGAATTTTTTTTGTCGGGTTTTGATGATTAACGAATGGTGCAGCTCCTAGATAGCCTTGAACTCAATCTTTGTGACGTAAAAACTTCTAGCAATAATGGAAAATCAATGAGGATGGAGTGAGCCTATTAGCGAGCCAAAGCGCCAATCCGAGTCTGGCTCAAGCTCAGCTCGGTTACAGAATGAGCCAGTGTAACAACTGGCCGTTTTCCGGCAGTTGACCAGGTAAATTTTCAACCTTTGACTATACTATTCCGGCAATACGCCA
>WOUH02000014.1:2610248-2622228 GCA_009936405.2 Stevia rebaudiana
AAAGTTCCAATCCGCCTAGTCCCGATTAATCCCGATTAATCCCTAGGCGGTACCTCGCCGACTGCCTAGCGCCTAGCACCTTCTCCAACATTGATATATAGTAGTATCGTATTACATGTTGGATAAAAAAGAAACACAGAATAAAAAAGAAAAGTTATCAACCATGTATCCGCATTATTTATAATCGACTATTCAATCACAAGGTTAGAGATGACATCTTATGCATATACTGAATGAAAAAGATATAAATTAAGATGAATTCAAGTAACATGAAAAAAGAAAAGATGACATATAAATTAAAATTAGGGTGAGTGCAAAAACCTGAAATGAGAAGGTGAGTAAGACATGGGACCTTACAATGTTAAATAAATCCCCATGTAAACGTGTTTTAAGTCACAATTATATGGGATGGCCCGTCGTTGTTTGTTGGATTATTCAAAGCCTTGCTTCTAACGTATTCATTGTTCATTCATTGTTATATTCTCTTACTTTACTAAATATTTAATTATAACCTTGACAAATCCGCCTACAACTCGAATCTTGTATACTTTAGGTGATTCTTACAATACCTATACATTGATAGCTAATTACCACATTTTACCAATATTGAGTTGTGTTGCAAGTGATTATAGAAAACAAACGTTACTAGCTAATGCTGGTTTTAATCACCACTCGGGGTTTCAATTTGTAGATCTATTCCAATCTGAATTGTAACATTATTTATAATTTTAAAAATAAATTGTTTGAAGTAAGCAACTCAAATTATCTTAAAAACACATCATACATTTCTAGTTAATAGACGCGTTACTTTAAAAACTCACCAATACCTTGCAAACCGTTACGATCAGGTAAAACAAAATTGTGTTACACCTGTGGATTTCTAGAAAGGGTTGAGTAAAGCTATTAATTAACGAACCAAAAGAGCATCATATAGTCCAATTCTGGTGTGCTTTGAGTGTGTTTAATTGTTCAACAGATTCTTGTGTACGTTGTCATGGGTAGATATATGGCTTTGTGAAAACAAGTCAACAGATTATAAGCCGGTTGGTTCCAGATTTCATGTTTTTAATCATATATTAATAAAGCAGACCCACTTAAGCAGTAAATGTTAAGAAAACAACATTTGAGCTATATAACCATGAAGTGGCTTAAGAGTAAGCATTTACGTTGACATTGTACCTTTAGAACTTAGTTTCAAAATTAAGAGTGTTAACAGTCTGATTTTCAATGTTTTAAGAACGATACAAGGAACCACTAGCTGCTTTGATAAGAACAAACCAAACCAGTCAAGTTGGCTTGACCGGTTGTTTTACTAGTTTTGAACCAACCATTTTCTTGAAAGCAACATATATATATTAATAATATACTAGACATCTATTAACTAAAGCCACCAACCGAAAACATTACATGTGGAAGCTAGTAGAAATAAAAATTAGACCAAGAAACCTATCTAAAGATTAAAAATAACACTTTTTATAACGAGTAAAATGCAATTTGCGTCCTCGTTGTTTAGGGTAAACCTCACTATGAGTCTCCTGTTGGGAATCTTTGCCGACTTAACAAGTTTTTTTATAAAAGTTTGGGTATAAACTAGAAAAATGTAAAACATTTATTGTAATTGCTTACATTTAAGGAGTGCTTTAAAAATGATTTGTATCCTAATAGTTTATACTACAATAGTACATTGGGTACTTCTTAAATTGGAGGTTTCAGGTTAGAGTCTCACTTAGATAATTAAATTTGTTCTTGGATGATTCAGACGGTTTTCCAACAAAGTGAGTTTCCTCCTGAACTGGTGACGCGGGGTCGCCACATTTTCATCAATTCACTTGGTGGAAGGTTGATCTGTTCGTCATAGTGAAATCGGATAACCGCGCTATTCTTTGTTCAAAATAGAATATCTATACCACAATATGACATTTATGGCAATCAATGAACCACTGGTCCTGTGTAAGTTTAAAACTTGAATTGAGAAAGTCATCAAGTGGGTGAAAGTTTTGGTCTTTTTCATGACTATTGAAACATCAAAATAGGTAGGGGACAACTGTAAGAACTGCATAAAATGCCTGTACATAGTGTATTAATGATGTATTAGACGAGAGAAAATGAATGGGGTCGGCGGTTAATTAACCGCTTTATATATTAATACATATGGCTATAAATGCTTACTTTAAGTCTTAACAAAAATTAGTTTTTAATGGTGTTGCGGAATTCCCGAGTTACAACCCAAGACTTGGCGTGCAAGGCTTTGCTTGGTAGCCGACTTCTATCGAGTGTAGGATAAGATTGGTTTGGTTGTTTTATTATTTTGATTTTTGTTGGTTTGATTCTTCACCAAAACGAGCCAAGCATATTTCAAATTTGTTGTTTTAGTGGATGCTTTATATGAGACCTGTTCATACAAGATTTTTAAGACCTGTTTATGTCCTGATTTGTTAAAAACCTGTTCATGAGACATGTTCATATGAGACCATTCAATGTTGGTTTAAAATCTTAACAAACTACAAGAAAGCTCCTGTTGTATGTTTGTATTATATCATTTTAGCAATTTATAAGAGTCAATTGTCATCCGATTCACAAGAATATGACTCAATTTCGTGTGTAGAGGCTCACTTGTCACGTGTCTTTCTTTACTTTACTATAAATTATTGGTTATTAGTTTAAATTCGGTTGAATTCGGTTAAAACCGAAAACCGAACCGAAAAGAATTCGGTTCGGTTGAATACTTTCTGAATTCGTATCGGTTCGGTTTTCGGTTGAAGCATAAAAAATTTCAAAACCGAACTAACTGATCCGAACCAACCGAACAAACAGATATCCGAACCGATAAACACCCTAGTTTTCGGTTTGATTCCTAGCTTAACCGAATCTGAATTCTGTTTTCGTTCCCCTATTTTTTTTGAACTCTGTTAAACCGAACTTATAAAAAAAATAATATTAATTAATATAAGCATTTTAAACAACTCTAACCCTAAAATTAAAAACTTGCAGACTCAATCAAAGAATCGACCGCTCCTCGTCGACGATAGATCCGTCATTCCTCTCCCAATCGATTATTTGAAATCGCAGGTTTTATTCCCCCATCGATCTGTGAATTAGTTTGTTTTTGTTCCCTCATATGCCTACTGTTTTGTAACCATGATTTTACAGTAAACCAAAGAGGTCATATGCGTCATCACAATACCTAGGTTACTGTCAGTCAATTAAGCCCTAATGTAAAAAGTAAACACATAATTATATTTGTTCGGTTCGATGTGTGAATTATTTGGTTTGTAACTTCGTATTGTTTGAAATCTAAGTTTTTTGTTTTGCGAAAAAAGTGACTGATGAAAATTGGTTTGTAGCATCGATGAACACCCCTAAAAAGAGGTGTATGTTATCTTCTCCCGTTACTGCTATAAAGAAATTTAATTAATCAATGAAATCCTATATAATAAACCTATTAATTTCTATTTGACAGCTAATAAAACTTGTTTTTATTTATGGGTCAGCTGCTATTTAACCAAACCGTTGTTTGAGTGTTCAACTGTCAAGAAACCTATAACTTCTTCCTTGTAAGTCTCCCTACTGTGTTTATGATCATCTAAGTTTCTTACATCATCATTTGAGACTTTGTATTAATTCTCTTCATCTCATGACTCTTTCATCAGTGATTTTTGATTGTTTTATAGTGTTATGTTATTTGATTATGTGCTACAAATGAAAGTGAATGTGGTGTTGCTGTTGTGCATAAGAAAGTTCCGAAAGATTTCTAATCTAAATAAAGATTATTTTATTTGTACTGCAAATTTCAAATACTTAACTGCTACATTACTTTGAAAAGTATACCAGTTCTGGTCCAAATTTGTTACTTAGTGGTGCAGATTTTTAGGATAGGGATTCATGACAAAGTTATATCTAATCATTCATTAATTTACTAGGTGATCTAAGCTTAACAAAAAAGACACGTAACGGGTCGAAACAAGTATTGAGTATTATTAAAGAAAAAGAAAAGTATTAATCCGGTTATAACAGGTATTGACAACTATGAGCTCAGTTGTAACGACCTGTTTTAAAAAATTAAAGTATCAACCCGGTGTCTAGTTGCAACAAACTGAAGCAGCAACCAAGTTAACAAGCTTTTACAAGGGTGAAACTGATTTGAGTAATTAATATTAATTTTTTTAATTTAAATGAGTTGTTATTGTTTTTTTTTTTTTTTTACTTAAGTCAACCAATGACTGACATTTCTAGTAAAACTTTTTAATCTGCTATGAAGTATCTGGTACTTTTATAATTGAGTTTTCTTTCTTTGTGTCATGTTGAAGATATGTTCTTTTTTGAAGTATATTGTTCCAAATGCATATGTTGGAAGGTGTTTACGAAAACTGATTGATTTCATTTAGCATATAACCGAACAGTTAAATCCCAAAACCACGACCTAATTCCATGTCGTTGTTTTAACTGAAAATAGTTAAATGTCTTCATTTCTGTTGTAGTAATGGATGATTTTGATTTTATTTTACAAGATTATTATGGTATTTCTGCAGAAGGAGAAACCACAATGGCATTTTTATCTAGAGCACGTGTTGTTTCATCAGCTATATTTTCCAAGCGTTCTTTTAGCAGTATGTTTCTATCACACACTGTAACTGTAGGTTAATATTTTGGGTAGAAAAGGATGTATATGAAATTATTGTTTTGTTTATACAGGTGGTGGTGGTGCATACTTCAGTCCAGACATAAGTTCACAAGTTGGTAGTTGCATGCCGATATCGATGATGCGAATCGGAACGATAATTCACAACATTGAAATGAATCCGGGTGAAGGTGGGAAACTGGTGCGTGCAGCTGGCACGTATGCAACCATCTTGAAGGACCCAAGCGCGTCTAAAATGTGTCTGATCAAGCTTCCCTCAAAAGTGGAGAAATTGATTGATTCCAAGTGTAGAGCAACGATCGGGGTGGTCTCAAACCCAGAGCATAAAACCAAGAAACTGAGGAAGGCTGGTAACAGCCGGTGGCTGGGTCGTAGGCCCACGGTTAGAGGAGTGGCTATGAACCCAGTGGACCATCCTCATGGTGGTGGTGAAGGTAAGAGTAAGAGTAGTGGGTCCAGGGGTCGACAGTCGGTTACACCATGGGGAAAACCTACCAAGGGTGGCTACAAAACCGGTCCCCTCAAGCGCAGGAAATAGTTACTTTTTTGCATTTTAATTTTCCATTAATAATCTAATGTGATGCATGTTCCAATATTGGTGATGCAATATTTTTGTTAATGTTATAAACTAAATGAACTTGATTTTAGTATAAACTGTGTACTCCACCGAGTAGATCTAGTTCTTTAACATTAAATTGCCAAGTTTCGTTAGGTCCTTAAAAGATTTGATTTTACGTTAGCCTAAAATGAAACTCATTACATATTCATCTTTTGTTTTTTAAATCGCAAATCATAATTTTATTCCATCAAAGAGACCAAGTTTCTACCCAGTCCCACGCTAACACATTACAATGGTGGTTCTTTACTCTTTCTAGCAACCATCAAGCAGACTAATTAATGGCGGTTTTGTCTTCAAATCTCTCCTGTCTCAATCTTGTGAACATTAACAAGTATCTTTCACATTATGTGATGGTAATTGATTTAGTGTTTGTGTCTAGTTATTAAGTTCTTGTTTACCCTGTTCTTCCTTTTAACGAGACTTTGGTCAACCGGGTCATCTTAAAAAGATTAGGAAGATGATCAAGACTCTAATTGTGATTGGAATGTACCTATCTTAATTCTTAAAAGCCAGCCTTATCTTTGGCCAACAACTAGTTTTGCTAGTAAAACAGGGTTAAAAACCATCCCTAGTTTAAGACCGATTACCACACCACTCGTAAACCAAAAACGCATTGGTTTCATTTAATCTAACGGTTTTAGTTAGAGCTCAAAACCAAACCCAACCGACCCATGTGCATCCTTAATAACAAGAATTGTATGAACCTACTCCCAAGCAATCATGTCTTTATAATAATGCAAATAGTGAAACGTCTCCATTTCAATTGGAGTAATGGAGGAATGTGATTTTATGCAACATAATTATTACGGTATTTATATAACTTGTGTTAATCTGCAGAAGCACAAACTACAATGGCATTTTAATCCAAAACGCGTGTTCTTTTTCATTGGATTTTTTTTCCAAACACAATTTTAGCTATTCTTCCGTTACAAAGGCCTCAACTATTAGCTCACAAACATCTCTTTTTAGTGATATTTTTAAATCTTGTATTTATAACGTGTTAGTTATGATTATAAAAGTTATACTGTTACAATGATAATCCAAGTTTTAACGATTTGAAATATTCTTTTTAACAACCGTTACTTTTACAATTGGAGTTCTCTACAGATTTAAGTTGCATTACCATATCCATGATGCAAATTGGAACCATAAGACCGACTTGTTTCGATTTACACGGTTCAATAGGTTCATGGACACCCCTAGTATACAAACACAACACACATATATTTAATAAAAACTTTTTGATTTTCTTAAAAAGAAAAGTGAAAATTAATAACAATCCAGCTGCATACACTCATTGTTATATCCCATATAGATCTATTAAACAATACAATTAAAAAAAAAGTAGTTATTTAAATATCAAAACTAGCTTTCAACTCATCAATTGGTCCACCATGGAATAGATAACCTTTCAAAACTCCTTAGCGGTACTGGAAACACAAATTAAACAAACATAATATTAATTTCAAAGGCTTATGTAATATGTACAAACGGCCTGCGTATTAACACAGTTCTCGGGTTGGTTATTATATAAAATATATAGTTTGGAATAAATAATATAAAACATAATTGTTAAAGCAGTATGAATAAAACCACCCTGTTTGCATACCTTAATGAAACCAATTTCTTTAGCATTGCTGTGGAAGCACTGTCTGCAGCACATTAAACCATATTTCCTGATCAAACCATGAGAATTCCCGCACACGCGACTGCCAAAAAAGATTTTTTCAATAAATAAAAAGTATAATAATATTTAACTGAATGACTTGCTTAAAACAGCCTACCATAGAGTAATTGTCACAAAATGACAAAGACTAATTATAAAAAAAGCCACTAAAAACTCTAGTTCAAGAAAGATAAAGAATTAAAGACTAGTAACATAAGTTTCTTAAAAAATAAACAATGAAGTAAACCAATTGTTATCTGATGCAAATTTAAAACAAAAACAGAGTAAAAATACTACAATTTTTCAAAGATAACTACACTATTTCAGTTTTTCAAGTTTAGGAACTCCACTAACGAACTGATTAAAAGTTTTCTTTTGGTTCTGAGAAAAAGGACACAAGAATATCCTAATGCAACTTTAGATTTCTGAATTAACTTCTGAAAACTCTAATCCAATAAAAGTGAGCTTATACTCTTATAAGATGAAAGCTGCAAACAATTCTTCGGAAAAACATTGCCAATTGCTAGATCAATCCTTTGGGGAAGACAATTCTTCAAACTTTATTCTATTAAAGTTGAATCTACTAGAGGACTTAAGTGCTTATAGATTCGCAAATAGATATTCATGCACTTCAGATTTGTGAAATATTTTATATAACTAAACTCGAGCTGTCAACAAAACCTTATAAACAATAACCTAGATACTAGGCATTCAACAGATCAATCCTCTAATTAACTATCATGTAATCGCATCGTATATTCCACAGAATACAGATTCTAATCTTAAAGCTAACCATTAAACACTTGTGAATAATAAATTACAGAAAAAACAATAGCAAATCAATCAGAGAAATGAAAAGATTACCAGGTGCGGGAACCAGGTCCGTAAGTCTTAGGATGAGAGTTCCATACATTTGAATGCCCCATTTCGAATAGATCTGATGCGACGAGATCGCTATGAAAGCCGCAGCCAATGTTTGATAGGGTTTGCAATATACAACGACAAACTTTATTTATATAGGGTCTTATCAAAACCCTAAATCATATTTTTGATTTAAAAATGTATTTACTTATTATTATATTTTTATAACATTATTATTATTATTATAAAATGCTTAAGATACGCTATTTTAGAGGTGGTTTATAAAAGAATTACTTTTTTTAACTGTTTGTTATGGTTAGTTGATAGTATCCAAAAGAATTACAATTTTATTTTAATACTAAAACAATACTTGAGTTTTTTAAAATACTAGAAAAGCAAAAGAATTACAATTTTATTTTAATACTAAAACAATACTTGAGTTTTTTAAAATACTAGAATATATATCATCATACTGCATATGCACTATAATTGTAGTATGTCATTATATATATATGTGGTATACATAAATAAATGAAAAAATAAAGAAAAAACTAAATAAATCTCCTCTAGAAATGCAAATATAAATTCGAAATATAATTTGTAAGTTACCATCATACTACATATAATTGTATTAGACATTTTATGACGTAATTATTTTTCTTTTATAATATAGATTCATTATAGCAAAATCAACAATTTACTTATGTAATGTTTGTTAAGTGTGAATAGACAACCGAATAAACTAAATCAATTTTATAAAGTTTACAATAACCTTTTTGAACGACATTTGGATTTTATTATTTATTTATGCACTGGTCAAAATTTGAAACTATAACTTGTTGGTTATTCCTCTTCCATTAAACCTAATTTCACCGTTCATTAGTTACAATAACCATCATACCTAGTAAATTTCACTCGTAATATGACTATTTATTGAGTATGAGGAGGTTGATATGCGCACGTCTTACCTCTATCCATAGGGAAAGAGAGACTGTCTTTAAAGAGAGCCACAACTCAAGAACAAACAAACGCAAATGACCATTGTCGAACAACATACATATATACATACATGTAGAGATAAAAAGCTACCCGTACAATTGACAAATGAAATGGTAATACGATACGTGGCTACACATACATGAACATAATCTTAGGACACCACTCATCAGTTATAGAGTTTAGAAAATACCATACATTTGAATTATGTCTTTACTATATGGATCAATATTTGTATCTGTAACTTATTGTATTTTTTGTATACTTGTATAAATGCTAATCTTTGTTTCTTCCAAAATGTCGAGGTCTCTACATTCAATTCAATTAACATTCTTTCATCTACAATTCTACATTGTGATTGTTCGTCTTTGAATAAAATTATGATTCCAAGTAGCTAACTGTGCCAATTTTGCTAAGTGTTCATATTACCAATCATGTGATCAAAGAAACCCATCCTTGCATGAATATTATTCATAAGTTGGTAAATGTATATTATATATTATTCCAATCCTACATACAAATATTAACTTGATGTTGTATTTAACTTAATAAGCAAAATTGCGATGTACTGAGTAAATAAGTATGACAAACTATATAGACCTAAAGGGTCCATAATCAGATTCAGATCTCTAAATTGAAGGTAACAAGATAATAATAAGTATATTCCTAAACATTTAAAGTAGAAAAAAATTAGAGTTTTATCTTATAACTGAAAAAATGTAACAATTGCATCTAGATGTCTGCAGTTTCGTATACATGATTCCTACCTGCTTCAAACTCTTAAGAAAAAAACAGAGCAAATATTTTATTTGGCGTCTGCTTTCTCTAAACTTGCCATATATGTCATGTAAACCGTCCATATATATGAAAACGAGTTGCTCACCAGCGGCTGCATTGTCATAAAAATCAAAAATTTACTCATTTTATTCTAATTACAATTACAATATAAATTAAATGTTACCTGCAAATGAACAGGGATGAATCTGAATGTGATGAAATCACAAAGTGGCCAATACATAACACCACTGATCAACGTAGGGATCAAGTCTCGTTTCAATCTAGCAACAATTTCTGAACCACTTTCACCTGACAACCACAATCGTAGTTAAAGCCCATTAATTAATTACAACTTTTAAGGACAAACAAGTAAATTGTTTATTAAAAGCTGGTACCTTGTAGTCCAGCATTGACAGAGAAAAATACAACGGTCATGATAGGCCCAAAAATTGCTTGACCCATGAACATTTTCTTGAAAGTTGCAGTTAGGTCCTTGTTTGGAAACAATCTTGAAACAAAATTGAACCAATAATGCAATGCAGGACCTAATACTATCATTCCATATCCAGCCATTCGAAGAGTTCTTATAAAATCATAAGAATCTGAAGATGAACCTGCAATTGTCTAAACATAAACTCACATGTAAGAATCGAATATTTAATATCCCTAACTGGCAAATAAAAAATATCAAAGCAATTGCACAGCTTTTTGTATTAAGGGTCTTTTGAATTTGCTTATCTGAAAAAGATGATAAATTACTTCTTCTTGGCAAGACAAGTAATCATGGTTTGAAACCATATTGAAAATAAACTCATTTGACAAAAAATGAAATATCTATACATCAAAGCAGATGTGCACATTTCCAATTAAGAGGTTGTTTGAGATGGCTTAAATAAGCAACTTTTGCTTATGTTTATGCTTATAAGGATAACCAGCTTATTTGAGTTAACTTGTAATCTTGAATCCAACCCAATTGCTTACTCAAATATACTTGATTCGCCCTAAGATTAGGCGATAAACAATAAAAAGATACCCACATTTTACTATATATGTAAAAAGATAAAAATATAAAAAGATAGAGCACCTTGAGATTATAATTAACAAATTGCTTCATAACAGCAATCACACACCTAAATCTAAATTATCATACAATCAAGAGAATAAGTATTAGAGTTGATAAAAATACCTGAGAAGATAAATCAGACGCAGTATAGATAAACGCAGAGGTGATGCTTTTAGTAAGAATAGGACGGGTCTTGATCAAACCCAAATACCACCCAACAAGCCCGTTATTTGAAATCGAAGAAAAGCCCTTCGTATTGGTACCAGCAATCGGAACAGAAAACTCCATCTCCTTGAGTTTTCTTCGAGGAAATCGGGAGTAAGAAGCTTTCGGTTGTTGGAAATGAGGTCTGGTAATTGGAGCCCCGATTGAATCCGAAATCGATCGTCTCTTCCATAAGGTGTTAATGTAGAGGTGCGCTTTGTTACCATTCTTGAGGAAACCTGCACTCATTTTTGTTTGATCAAAATTGGAATCCCCAAATTGTGGGGTGGTTTTTCTAGGGTTTTAAGATGTGTTTAGAAGAAGGGGAAGGTAGGAAGTCGGCTTCTTTCTGATTTTGGCAATAAACACGTGTCGTACTCTCGAAAGTTCAATATATGATTTGTCCACAAAAGAGGAAGAAAAAAGAACAAACAACAGTAATTTGTATTTAGATTATTATTTCCAAGTTCCAACACAATACAAAATCATCTTTTAAACGATTTGTAGTATCTTTTTTCCTCCGTAAGAAGAGATGAAGTGGGTCCGGGAAAAGAAGGCCCGACCAGGAACACCACCTACCCGGGTTCGGGACGGGGTGGGGGGAGTAGACCGGATCTCACCGAAGGGAAAGGAGAAGGAAAAGGGGGGAAGTAGGAAGAAGCGGGGAAAAGTGGGACGACACCGTGCAGAATGTGAAAAAGTGGGAAAATCCGGGGAAACTGATGTGACGCTGACGTGGAAGCGGGGAAGAGTGGGGAAACCTAGGACGACTCCGTGTGGTCTAAGATACAAGTTTTGTTTAAAACTAAATCGAGGTTGGTCACACGTTGCTACAAATGGTTCGATCTATTGTTTTAAGACTGCCTGTAATGAGCTCCAATGGGCGTTAACAAGGGCTACAACGCCCAAGCACACCGAAACACCCAAGGGGCGTGGGGCGTTTTAGGGGGGGCGTGATATTCTCAACGGGCGTGGGGGGAGATTTGTATCCGTTGGAGGTGGGTCCCAGTCCTCTTTTGAACCGTTGCAAATCAAAAAAAAAAAAGAAAAAAATCAGCAAATTCTTTTAATATAAATAACCTTCATTTCTTTTATATTCTTTACACAATTTCTCAACCAAATCCTCTCAAATCTCACTCTTTTCCTCACACTCAA
>WOUH02000014.1:2622328-2632579 GCA_009936405.2 Stevia rebaudiana
TCTCGCGAACCAAATCTATTAAATTTGGCCTAATTTATTAGTTTTTTAATTAATTGTGATTTTTTTTAACTTGAATGAACGGGATAAAAAATTTTTTGGAAAGAGGAGACCCCTAGCCATCCGGGCTAGATCCGCCACTGCGTGTGTTACACGGATTGAATAAGAGTTACAATATCAACTAAAAACAGTTCATAAGAAATTAAGAAGATAATGTAATTTTCAAGTAAAGAGACTACCACGGTTAACGAAACTTCAAGTGTATAATATTTTACAGAATTAAGTTGAAAAACACGTAGAAAACGATATTATGTACTGTGTATACAATTGAAAATATGATATGTTTAAAAGGTTTCATGGATGAAGGTTTATAAATTATTTTGATTTGATATGTGATTTAAAAAGTTAAAATATTGTAATGTAAATATGTAACTGATATTAACGTATATAAGAATTTAAATATTATTTTAAAAACAAAATATTTATCACACAATATTAAGAATAAATTATGGAAAATAAATAATAAGGAATCAATATATTTTTAGATAAAATATTTAAAATTTTAATTTGAGTAACCTTGTGAAAAAAAAAAGTTGTATATATGGTAACGCACCTAAATCAATTGTCGTAATTAAAACCATTGTTTACCTTTTCATAATCAAAATTTTAACAAAATTATAGTGTTAATATGGTGATGACAAATGTCAGTGTGAGGTTAGAGACCCTAGAATTAAAATAAGTGTCATTTGAGATTATCTTTTATTAGTATAGAAAGATGTTATAGTCTCTCAGAATGTATTTTTAATGCATACAGCCGTTTTAAATAGTTAGATTATTGTTGCAATAATATTATTTCAACCCAAATGTTTTTTACTTGTTATGCACCCCCAACCCCAAAATAGTACCATGTTTCAACCCGAATACTTGACCTGCCCATTTTAGCCACCTCTAGATCATACCATTTTTATATTGGTACTCCATTGTTTGTGTTTCTATCTCCCATGCCTTCCATTCTTTCATCTACACGAAACAAGAAATTATTTCAAATAAATACGAACTACTTTAGCGGATATATATAATTAAAGTTTTGGGTTATAACATGAACTGGGGGTATATGTAATTAAGTTTTAAATTAGAGGATATATGTAACTGATCCCAAAAGAAATACCTTAGCTCTACCGAAAGCAAGTGTGATTATAGAACAAATGACGTGAAACACTGCCAATGAAAAGATGAACATATGGAGCTCGTGGAGGGCGTCATTCGATAAAAATGGAACCATTCCCTACAAAAATACCGAATTTCTTCAAGATAACCAAGATTTCTTGTTTAAAACCCAACCTTTAAAAGGGGGTTTGGGAACCTCAAAATGGTCACAAATGCCTTTTCGTGACAAGTTTTTATATTCCCTAGTAGCAAACAACTTTTGCGACCATATAGTGCGACTGAATATTGTTGCGACTGTTTAACAGTAGATTTGTATTCCGCTAGGAATTCTGTGACCATTTTGTTTCATTTACTAATTTTGCGACCTTGGTTATACAATGTGCGCATTAGGAGCGCATAATGCAATGATATGAAGATTTGGTTCACATTGCTGTAGTTGATGTTATGTGATATCCAAATGCATGAGGAACGCATAATGCTTTGATGCGTGATCTGGTGATGCGATGTACTATCATGTGTTGATTAATATTTGAACAAATTAAACTAGACTATCGATTGCATTATGTCATTATGTCTGAGTTTCAAATCAAACTAAACAAATCTAACCATCAATGGATTGATCAATGTGTTTGAGTATTTGTTAACAACTTAAACCATAAATTGAGATAATCATATTGTTTTATATTTTACGTCCCGTTTGCGGTGCACTGTGTGGACTCTCAAGAGGCAAAAGTAAAATTGCACTAGTTTTAACGTTATTTTATTTATTTTCGTGAAAATAACATTACAAGCGTTGAAATGACGGTTAATCAGACATTATGAGCCGATGGTCTCTGTCAGAGGAGTCTCTTTAATCCTGCAGGGTAGAGGTAAAGCTTGTCTTCATCTTACCCTCCACTCTACCTTTAGGTGGGATATACTGAATACATTGATGATGATGATATTGTCTTATATTTTAGTGTTGAAAACTTAACAATTTGTAAAACTGTCTATAACTAATTTTTTTTTAAAACAAACGCCTCACATACGTTGATCAAAACCTTTTGAAGCGCCCGAAATTTTAAAAATCAAGTTTGCGACTAGTTGGTTTGGTTACAATTTAATGTTGCAATTGTTTCTGTAGTCGCTAATTCTTACTGCTTTTGCTAGTTATTGTAGTCCTATAAGGTGTCAAGATTTCTTGATTAAATGAATTTACCTGTGCTTTGCATTTATCACCAGAATTAACATCTGAAAGAACGCGTCTAGATGTTGTTATGTTAGACGTGACGAACGACATAAGTTTTCTATGAATTTCTGCTTCGTTATCGCCATGGTGACGCGCATTATTCATTTCTTCAATGTCCTTTTTACTGCATGGAAGCCAATCATCTGCTAAAGATTTTGATATGCAGATGTTAGTTATGGTTGCTTTACCGACAGTTAACAGCAACGAGATGAACCCGAGTAGCATAAGTTCTGATTTAATCTTCTCAAGAGCTTCAAATAATGTCTTTTTGTTGTTACTTTTCAACCACTACAAATCAAGCAAAAATGGATTTATTATTTCTTTCATGTTTTATGGACCAGAAACTAAAATCACTTGTTTGTTTGCGTGACACCTATATATCGATGCAAATCTCACTGCTACAAAAGCGGGTATTTAGTGACCGAATTGCGATATTTTATCATTCGGTCACAAATACATGCAAGTAAATTATCTAAAAATTATATTTGGGTAGCTCTAAGAGTTAAAAAGAATTGCTGTGAAAAAAATATCGGTCCTAAAAGGTCAGAAAATGTAATTAATTTGAAAGGAAAACAAAAAATGGAACACGGGTGTTAAAAAGAAAAAAATAATACAAAATTAAAAAAATAAATAAAGTAAAGTTAAATGTTTAGTCGCAAAGATAGGTAAAACATCTAAATAGAAGTTAAATTTCCGTAGGAAATTAAATGCTGTAAAAGTTTGTATCGAATTGTTAGTTGTTAAATGCAGTCCAAATATTTACCATTACAAAATTGTCGCAACTTTAGTTTTCGACAACGGTTTTTGCAAATGTAATTTTCGGTCATAAGCGGCCAATTTGTGATAAAATCATGGTTGTAACTTGTAAATAGTAGTGTCTGTGTTAGTGTGTTACCTTTCCAATCAAGTAAATAATATGTTCAATGAATATTGATATTGTAACGAGGACTAAACAGACAGTAGCAACAGCCCATGTTGGTGTCGTTTCTAATGTTTGAATCCCTTCCGTCATTAATGTTTTCTTCAAGATTTCTTGATATTCAATGTAACAATGGTAGTTTTTGATTTGCATTAAACTTAAGTCTAGCTAGTTTATAAGTGTGTGTTTATATATATATATGTGTGGTTAGATATGATTTGATGACAAAACATGTCATACACGAATGTTTTTACTAGTCAAATGTTAGAACACGATGAACTTTGCTAAATACTTTTTGTTGATGGAATTGTGGACATTTATTCTTTAGATTAACTTGTAGCAATTGATGCTTTCGATCAACTACATTTGGTGTTTAACTTTTTCAAGATTCTTTTCATTATATTTAAGTGTGATGTTGATACTTATTGTGATATTCAACTTTAAGCACTGCTATAAAATTGCTAAAAATAAACTTAAGTATGTGTATTGATGTCACATTCCTAAATTTCCACCGCGGTCGTTGGCACCGCTATAAAATTGCTAAAAATAAACTTAAGCATGCGTATTGATGTCACACTCCTAAATTTCCACCGCGGTTGACACCGCAAATGAGGGCGTGTCGCTTGTCAGGATCAAAGTCATCGATCATATTGAACGACTCGTTACATGCAATTTAACAAAATACATTCATTCACTCAATATGATAACAGTTTCAAAATAAATCAGAGTTGCGGAAGTTTAAAACGTTAATGCGAAAGCTTTAATTGTTTAGGTGCAACAAAGCACCATTACAAAACATAAATGAGTTTTAAAGTTTATGCAAAAGTAAATGTCGGATATCGGATGTCCGATCATCGATAAATATCGACGTTATTAATAAAAGGTATGGTCCAAAGAATTACACTTTGTAAAGCAACTAATCTAATATCTAAAGTTGTTAGATATTAATCAATTCACGATAAGCGGTTTAATAGAAGAAATGATTTATTATTATATATGAAATAATAATAAGTGGTGATTTGTTATTTATGAAATAATAAATGTGAATTTTATTATTTATGAAATAATAAAATAAAGTGATAATTATTATTTGTGAAATAATAAAGTGATAATTATTATTTGTGAAATAATAAAGGTAAAAGGTGAAAAGAAATAAATATTGTTTTTATAATTCGAATTATTTATTAAATATTAAATATTAATAGATATTGTTTGAAATTTGAATTTTGAATTATCTATTCATTAATAATTAAAAATGTGATAATTAAATAGTTAATTATTCTCTGAGATTTTAACTGTAAACATTACAGGTAAATTACAGATCAATATAAATAAGTAGTAATGAGCTCATTTAATTATCTGAAATCTCAGTTTAAGTGTTCACACGTGAATTAAAGAGAGTTTGTATTGTTCCGTGAAAGCATTCATTAGAGTCTTTAAAAGTTTTGTGAGTGAGTACTTTATATTATAGAGATTGGTTTAAAGTGGTTGTGAATAGAGAAATATAGAGAAACTGATGAAACCAGTAAATATAGAGAAACACTGTTCATTGAAGTAAATTGGAGAGTGAAAAATGTAATGATAAATGTATAAAAACTATTATTTAATTGAATAGGAGAGAGAAAAAGTAGTAATAAAGGTAAAAAATATTATTATTTAATTAAATATGAGAGAGAAGATGTAGTGATTTTTAGTAAAATTATATAGATAAATATAGAGATTGTAATGTGAATCCTCTTATATGAGCTGAGTTGTGTTAAATAGAGAGCCAATAGAAACATGTCTTGCTATTAGTTCATTTGCAACTTCATTTAGATTCCTACCAAAAAAATCATCTATTGAATCAACGCTACTACGTGATCCCCTGTAGATAAGATTGTATCACGTGCAACAAAAAAATATCCCATGTAAACATATATAACTGAATCAAAGCTACTGTCATGTTCCATTGTATGTGAACAGCGATGAGTCTGAATATGATGAAATCACAAACTGGTTGATACGTAACACCATTGATCAATGTAGGGATCAAGTCTCGTTTCAATCTAGCAACAATTTCTGAACCACTTTCACCTAACCACCACAATTATAGTTAAAGCCCATTGATTACAACTTTTAAGGGCAAACTGTGCATATTTAATAAAACAAAAGATGATATCAAGACAAGAAAGGATGTAGAACAATTATGTAATCGGCCATGATTATACCTTTTGAGTAAAGATAACAAACTTCTTAAACCAAAGGCATCATACGCTCTAACGAAACAAGAGGTAAATAAAGTGTGTAATTGGTTGAAGCAAGTAAAGTTTTCCGATGGTTATGCTTCAAATATTGGTATGGGTTGATGATAGGGCAAAGCAGACCTTGGTAAGTTTGGTACTTTTTTTAAGAATTAGCATACTAGTATAATGATAAACCATTTCAGTATAAATTGCTCTCAGTTTTCATAATAAATGATTAGGATGTATAAAATATGTTAGGGAATAAACCATAACAAGTTGCTTATGTTTGGACTTGCATATTTATGAAGTTTTATTAACATAATTGCATATTTATCGTAATAGGTTAAATACGATGGATATCTTGTGGAGAAGTATGCAAATGCAAGTAACTATTCCAAATTTGATGAGGAAATGTGGCCACGAGCTTCAGGGGGCAAGAATAAAGGAGAAGTCTACGGGTTAAGCAATTTTGATGACCCAAATATGCATCGTAGACAAGAACGTGAGGTGTAACACCCTAAATTTTGTGTGTTTTGATTACGAGGATTGGAGAATTTTCATCTGTTTAATAACGTCATTTTGATCAAATTCCAGTCTTAGGACAATTGTAGTATCAACGGTACCCTAATGTAAATAGAAATTTAAATGATATAAACGCTTTTATCATATTCGTATGCGTATTTAGAATCGTTTAAGTGTATGTAAAATTTTGATTTGAGCAATGGTTAGAAAGATAGACGTAAAATGATGAAGCGTTTAATAGTTCATAAATCTCAACACCTCTCCAGGAGGTGAAATCAATGGGGTTAGATAGGGAATTGAAATTCTTATACGTAGGCGAAAACTGCGAGCGAAATGGAGTTTGAACGAAGCGAGAAACGAGAAAATAAGTTTAACCAGTCGCGCAGAACCAGACAATGACACGTGTCATGACACGTGTCAAGACGATTGCTTAGTCATCAACCACGTAGCACAACCTAATTGGTCAAGTATCACGTATCGGATAAGGACACGTGGCATCACCAGAGCCAGCCATCAAGCGACACATGGCAAGTAGCGAGTGGCTGCTACTGCCACGTGCTACGTTGTATGCGCGGTCCACCGCTCTAAATGGCACGGTACGCGCAGCCTGTCAGAGTGGACGCCGCCTCCCACCCTACGCGGTACGCGCGAACCACCGTCCTGGGTGGCGCGGTACGTGTAGCTCGGCTCGTACAGCCTATAAAAGGCAAGCTCGACCAGCTCATTTGGGCAGGCCCATTCTTGTTTTCTAACCCCTGTTTACTATCAAATACCCGTCTAGACTCATAGTGGAAGTGATAAGGTGCTCGGTAATCGTCGATAGACTCTCGGGAGGTTCTCGATAAGCGTGCAAAGTCGGGATTCGGGAAAACTCATTAGGACACTGTGATACGGTTAAGGTGAGTTCTTTGAGCCCTCTTTTAACTGTTTTCAATATTTTTATAGCCTGGTATGCATACGTAAATGTTTTAAAGATTTTAATGGTTTATGTTTTTATTATGGATAGGATATATAAGTAGGTTAAACATTTTTTATATAAATACATAGGAATTATGAAAGGTTATTAATATAATCTAATAATATTATTGATAAGTGTTATGAGGAATTCATAAACATATTTTGAGTATAAATACGCAAGACTTGTGATACGAGTATAGATATGGTATTGGTTTGTGTTATACATTATAATGTTAAAACAGTATTGGCTTTGCTTTAAGTATTGAGGTTGTCGGGATTATCGTTTGTTATAGCAAAGATGGACTTCCATGTATCGAAAGTGTGGTGGGCTGGTGGCTGGGTTCGCCCTACATACGCCCTATATATAAACATCTTCAATATAATTGAAGTATATCCAAGTTAGGCTTACGAGAAACTGATACGGTGGAACAATACTTAAAGTAAACCAATGTTGTTTTAATATTACCAAGTATGATAGGATGCGGGTTGGTTAAATAGGTATGAGTACATATAGGCCGTAAATCTTTGTAAAACATATGGTTTTGACAAAGAAAATGTTCGAGATATGATTGTAGTAATATACGAACAATTTAAAGTGACATGGTTCTAACCACGAGGGTTCCATGTATGGATCGGATTTTGATATAAATTAAAAGTAAGTTGGTAATGTAAAATCTAAATGACATGGCTTTGTGATGAAGCAGAGATTTCCTGGTGATGAAGCATGTTGTACAACGAAGCGGTGACGACCGTAGCTGAGAGGGAGCAGCTCGTCGCTAAACTAACGGCACTTGTAGATAGTTACATTAGAACGACTAATCACTTATTAAAATCTTTTATGATGCTCTGAAAGGAGTCTAGTATGATAAATGTTTTGATAACAAGTTATGTTATAAAATGTATTAAAATGATATTTGAAACATGGTTATAATGTTTAACGTTTTGGATGATATCGAATAACTATAAACTTAGAACTAACCAGCATAAGATGACGCTTTTAAGTATGCATATCAGATGCAAGGTAAAAATCTGGATGCAAGTGATGGATCATTTCATTAGCGGGAAGGCATCTCGGACCTAGAGGATATGCTGGCAAATAGTTAGTGAAATATGATGTAAATAATTTTACAAATAATGTAATAAGTACATTGGTATAATCTAATGAAGTTTACTTTCCGTTGCTGTGTAATTTCTGTATGAACCATTGTGTTTATGTGTAAATCCGATGACGTGATGAGCCCATGAAGATTAGGACGTCACATTAGGTTTGTTTTACCTTGCTTATAAATGCTTTAGGTATCTATGTGTATAGTTAGTTGGGTTTTATAAATAAAAAATGTATTAGGTATACCCTTGTAGATTTCAATTGAATGTGTAGAAAACTTGTACATCCCCTACAATACCTTCTCTTAATTCAAGAAAATAAAAGGAATATTCAGTAAATATAATAATAATTCACCCAAATCATGAATTGAATGAAAACCAATACGACTTTATGAATTCTGAAATAAAACTTCATATGATATGATGTAACAGACTTTACTAATGTGATATAAACTATCAACATATACATGACAAAGATGTTGATGTAATTATGTTAATCATCAGGTACTCATATTAACGATTGAAGGAGACTACCCTTAAAACCTTCGTCCCCAAGTTTTTGACAAATTGGGAGTGTGGACTCGTCTTTCGAAAAGCCCACCAAAACTACAAAATCAAAAGGTTTTCGCCTAATATTTTCGAAGGTTCATACACGGATTCCACCAAAATCCAATATTAATTAAAAAAATTGGGGGAATCTTTTGATGAGTTTGTTAAAATAATTACCGAAAAATTCTTGATTTGTCCGTTGGTAATTTTTATTCGGTGATATTCATTATTCTATTAATTAAGATAACTTACTAAATAATAACTAAGGGATGGTTAATGAGAGAACCATTTTTTATTTGATAATAAAAAACCATACTTAAGTAAACTTTAACATTTCTCATTTCTTCATACGTTATTATTTTTTTAAACGGTTTGCACCATTAGATCACAAATTTTACCCTATTTCAAACAAGTGTAACGAAGCCATATCAAAATTATTAAAAAATTTACGTCGTAAGTTGTAGTATACTGCATATATGTAGTATACTTGTAATATAAATTTTTTTTTAAGTGACTACCTATAATATACATAAATATACATAAAAAAAACTCTTATATGAAATGCGTAAGGTAACTCAAAGCACTAAAATATATAAATTATCATCATATTACAGTAATATTACACATATGCAGTATACATAAAAAGATAAAAAAAAATATATAAAATTCTGAATAAATCTTTTCTAAAAACGCAAATGTAAATTTAAAGAAGTATAATTTATAAATTATCATTATACTTCATATATGTAGTATTAATTTTTTTAAAATTATCATCATATTACATATATGTAATATTAAAATTTTTTAATGCATTCTTTTTTTTTTATGACTTCATTATACTCGTTTGAAAGAGAAGAAAATTTGTGATTCAGTGGTGCAATTTATTTTAAAAATAATGACGTACGAAGAAATGAGAAATGTTTGAAGTTTATTAAGTTTTGTTTTTTTTGTTCTCTCAAAGAAGTTAGTTTTCTTATGATCTTTCCCCATAATAACTAACCTTAAAAATGTTCAAATTAAGTCAAGCTTGAAAATAAAATTGTAAAATAAGAACGTTACAGCACCATGTTTCTTTCATGTCACTTTATTTAGAAAAGTTTTAACATTTATAAAACATCTCAATAACCAAAGGGGTTTTGCCCTGGTGTTATCACCCTGGCTTTCCAAATGAGAGGTCAGGAGTTCGAAACCCTTCCAAGGCAAAAAATAGGGCTGAGAAAGGTCATGGGGTTTTCCTATTGATTTCCTCCTGGGGTGGGGCACACCTGGTAATAGGTGTTGCCAACATGCACCAGGTCTACTTGGCTCGGGAAGATCCTAGAATTAGGTGTTGCTGTTCAAAAAAAAATAAAACATCTCAATAAGATCGGGCTGATCTTTTACTACCCCTCCTACCGTCATTCAACGTCATTCTAGATGCCTCACCGGTGTCCTGTCGGAGATGGTCTTCATGTCCTTTCGTAACGTTGACGATCACAGCCTTTTTGCCCGATTTTTGTACACATAATCTGTTAAAATAATAAGTATGATTTTATTATTTTATTTTCTATTTTCAATTCAATGTTTTCTTATTTTAATTCAATTCT
>WOUH02000014.1:2632679-2649958 GCA_009936405.2 Stevia rebaudiana
TTTAGGGTACTTTTCAGGGTAGTTGGAGGGTTTGATGTGGCATGGTGTGATTGGGTTATTTTCAGGGTATTTTACCCGAAATCCAAACGACTCCTTCCTCCCTAAGGCACATAGTCTCACAACTCTTTTCATGGCTAGGTTCTTCTGATTTATTTGGTATGAAACCTAACACAAAGGAATAAAGAATGGTCGTAAGAGGAAGCCAATATATGGTATGTATGTATGGAGGGTGGATAAATCGAAACTTATCTAAGTTGTGAAATCCCAGAAACCGAATATGTTACACATGTAATAACGACTTCTTTCGAAAAGAAAAACTACGTTTCGAAAAGAAAAAATACAACGTTCGTAGTTTTTTTTTAATATTATTTAAAAAAATCAACGAAAAGTTACATATGTAACATTTCTCTGAATATTTGTAAAAACATTTTTTTGTTATTTAACATTTTGCTTTTTTTTTTTCTTTTTGTAAAAGCGGAGGGTCGAAATTAACCTTAATTTTTTTACATTCTCAATCGTATGTTGACTAGTTCTTTCATTATCGATGCACTACAATACAAACTCAAGTTGTTAATTTCTTTCAGTATTATTTGTAGTGGTATTTAAAGGACGAAGAAGGTTTATACGAAACGACTTTCTCGTGCGATAACCAAAAAACAACTTAATTAACTTTAAACATTTATCATTTCTTCATATGTTATTATTTTTTAAAACGAATTACACCATTAAATCACAAATTTTATCATTTTTTAAACGAGTATGATGAAGAAGCCATGTTAAAAAGAAATAAAATTGCGTCATAAAATTATAATACTTCATATATGTAGTATGATGATAATTTCCAAAAATCAAACTGTTAACCCGCCGATTTATGATTGAAGAAGTAAAAGTCATAAAAAGTCCTATTCCTTTTTGTGGGTCCCACTTTTTGGATCGCCCATCTTCTATGCGAGCCTCATGCCTTACCGCCTGATCATCCCACCATCCTTTGTGATAATTGCAATGCATTATTCTTGGCTCAGAATCCAGTTTCTCATAAACACGCAAAACATATTGCTCTTAATTATCATTTAATACGGGACCTTGTTGCAACTACAAAATTACACACCAAGTTTGTTCCAATCAAGCTTCAGATTGTAGACATTTTACCAAAAATCTCATGCATGCTGAATTTACGTTTTTCGAGATCTACTTCGTATCGGTCCACCACCGTTTCGCTTGGGGGATATTAGATAATATATTGTCATTAAGAATCCTTTTATGTAAAAAAATTTTCTTGTATTCTATGCTTATACATACATATATCTCCTACCATTGAGAGATCATTCAATGTTAATATTCACAAACAATTAATCATATATCGGCAATCCACTTTAATGTTTGGTAGAAGTTTTATTAATTTTATTTGAAGTCTTTATGACTTTCGTTCTTTCTCGGCGTCTTCGGATGCAACTTCACCCCAAGTACTCAGCGGGGCCCAATGATCTTGAACCTGAACCCATCATCATGACACGTTACTTGACTTTGAATACCAATTTTCGTCCTTTTCCAAACCTCAGGCCCAGTCTACAACCAGACGCAGGCCCACGGCCCAGTAGTAACAAGATATCTTTAAAAAATTAGAAATCAAAAGTAATCCATCCGATTAGATTCATCTTCAATTCCAAAATTCTGAAATTCATCAAGCATTAAAACCCTCAACTGGTATAATTGATTACATTACCGATATAACTGAACTGTTTGTACTGTTAATTGGTAATTCAGGCTACTTTTTGGTTGAAGTTGTGGATGACAAGTGCTTCTGAACTATTTCATAGCCGGAGGTATCGTTCCGGTAACCGTCACAACGCCGTCGGCGTTACAGGAATTGATTCTTCTCCGGCTGATGTCACATCCTCTTACCAACACCGTTCCGTAATCCGTCGTCACAGTCAACATTACGGCAGCCAGCATAATCGCCGTGAACATCGCCACGAATTTGACGGTTGTGTCCCTGCTTCCCGCCGGATCCACCGCCGTCTCTTTGAACATCTGGTATCCAAAACTATTTGTTTTCTTATAACTGTTCATGCAACTATGCAAGTAGTTGATTTAACGCTGAATTGTTTATTTAGTAGTTAACTTTGGTAAGGTCCAAACTGTTTGAACTCGGATTCATGTCCAGATCAACAATAATGAGACGAAAAAACCTTGGCATACTGGTGGCTATTTTAATTGTCAAAGCAATAAATCATCAGTTTTAGCTTTGATGGAAATATATCGTTTTCAAGCACAATTGAATTAAAATTATTCAAAACCAAAGAATAACCCTAAGAGCTAATACCAGAATTTCTATTTAGAGATACGGATTGGATTAATAACCAATTTGTAAGTGTTGGATCTAAAACTTATTTAAAGAATTATATCCACTAACAAATCTAACAGCACGTTATGATTTTAAGAATGGATTGTGATGGTTTGAATGATTTTGAAACTCAGGAACATGAAGCTGAAGAAAGTGGTAGCAATATAAATTCAGATGGTCTGAGAAGCAGACTTCCTGGATCTGTATTACTTGCAAGAGAAAGACTTGTGGAAAGACTCAGAGGTGTTTCTGTTTCTGAAAATAGGTGACTATTAACACATGTTAATTAACTCTTTTTTCTTAGTTTTCATGTCCATCAACTGCCAATATAACAGCTACATATAAAAATGTTTCTTTTACAAGCAAAAAACGATTTGATCGTATCTACTTAATTACTGTACTGTCTAATGTTGAATTGAGCAAACCGATTCAATCCCACGTCAGAAGTATTAAATCATCAAGTCAAACTCAGAACTATTGAGTTAATTAATACTAAACTTGGTTAATATTAATTATGTGTTTAAATACTGATAATTGAGTCAAGTCTTACTGAGCTTGAAAAAAAGGTTGATAAATAAAATCCGTCATTTTTGTCAAAACAGTGATAACATTTGCTCTATTTACAGGCAAAGCAGTGGGTCATTATCCAACACCCATCAAAATGACTTTTTTACCCAAAATCTGTTGGAAACCAGAAATAGTAATAATAGTAATAATAGTATGCCAGAAAGGGTATATGGATCTTGGCAAAGAAACCACCAGTTAGGACTCAATCAAGATGAATTAAAGTGTTTGCATTTGGAGGTTTTCAGTTGCGATGAAATTGAAACCACAATGGAGTGTACAATTTGTCTTGAAGGTTTTGAAGATGGTGATCGCATTGCATGTTTAGTTTGTACGCACAGATTCCATTCCGGTTGTTTGTTTCCTTGGGTTCGGGTTTGTGCGGTTTGCCCGAATTGTAGAAAACCCATACTTGTAAATGTATCTTTGAAATAATAGTTAAGTCAACTGTCATCACTTTTACTTTTGTTATCCAATATTACTTGGGTTTTGTTAAAATATCATGGTCTTGATAAAAAAAATAGCATGCTGAGATCAGATGTTGCCATTCCAAGCGGGTCCACCTTAATCCGGTTCGCCCCGAGTGATCTATAACCAACGACCCGTCTACATCCTGGCTTTCAAACAATCAGAAAAGCTTAAATATATATACGTCAATGTATGTGAACTGAAAGATAGAGCACATACACAGTTACAATAATCCACCCAAGAGCACACGACACGTTATTGTAATTGAGAAAGTAGGTTTTAATACGAAATATAACTATAGATTTAAATTCAAATTCAGTTTCAACTAATGAAATATGTCTTTGTCTTTATCCGATAAATCATTGTGTATCAACTCATCGATACGTTTATCCTACAGTGATTTAGATATTAATCCAAGAGACTAAATTGTATAGGGAAGATGAAATTTTAATATCTTTAGTTTCATTGTTTTGACATTCGAAAATCAAACATATCTAACAATATATCATACTGATTACGAGATTCACAACAAAACCAAATGATATTTTAGAGATTAAAATTGTATATTATATAACGCTTAATATATAAAGGATGTTTGTGCTATCAAACAAACCTCATATTGTAGTCGAACCTATACACATACAGAGAAAAAAATGACAATGACGATATTGTTTTGCCCATAAACACATTGGGGTAGCTGGAGAAGACACCATGAGCTCCACTTGCTTACTGGTTGCAGAAACCATATGGACCCAAATCCAATCAACTCATTCAGGTACACATATGCAACCATCAAATTTTGCTGAATTTTTAAGGCCAAATCGAGACCAATACCTAAATAATATACTCTCTTTGTCATAAATCAAGCCCTAATCTGCATTTTGTTTGTTTCGATCGGACAGTGACCGACGATCAGCTCTCCGTGTGAGTAATCAATCTAGTTAACCTAATCCCTCATTTATTTACACATAATCGGTACACTGGCTGATAATTTTACAGTTTGCATGTTTTGTTTGGCAAAAACTTGGAGAGAGCTTCGAGGATAGTGGATGAACGTGGGGTGAAGAAGATATCGGGAGAACCAAGTGGACGCTCCATTTTCCAGGTTTCTCAAACAATCAATCGAATTTAATCGTTTATGATGTTGTGAATTCGACATATGACCAATTTTGTATGCTCTAATTAGGTTATTGGGGAGTCGAGAAAGAAGGAAGAATACCTGTGTTTTCCAGAACACTATTGTGCATGCTATTCATTCTTCTACGACATTGTTAACAGAGGAGAACAGCTTTGTGTAAGTTGCAGATCCCAAAACTAAACTAAATCTTTTCTATCTCTGATCTTGAATGATTTATATTATTAATTTGTTAGTGTAAACATCAATTGGCTGCCAGATTTGCTGTCTCATTGGGTACATGTGTGGATGTGAAAGTGTCTGATGAGCAGCTAGCACACCTGCTTGCAAAACTCTAAACATTCTGTTACTTAGTATCATGTTTGATGTTGTAGAGGCTCACAACTTACATGACCATCATGATTTGGATCTTGCTTGCTTGTTATAAATCAAAACAGAAAGGTTTAATTTCAGTGATTAATGTATTACATCTGTCGACATCAAAGTTGTATTATTTCTAATCAAACAATAAAAAGTTCAATTACAATGACATTTCTGGAGTTAATCAGGGGCTGGTTTCAATCACTAAACCTCTAGTATAGTACAGTAAATTTGGCTAACAACTAGTTGTGGTAAAGATAGTAGTTGATAATTGGTTAAATGTGGTTCTATTGTTGCGGCAAGCAATTTAAAATTTTGATTCAAACATAACACTTATGTTGAAACATCTCAAAAGACGATATAAAGCTACACAACATACAAAAAATCTTACTTAGTTTAAAAAATATAAAAAATTTAGTGACAAGACCTGTTAAAAGATTGACCTTCATGAACATACAAAAACTAGCATATTATAGCACGATAAAAAGTTGAGTAAATTGCCGAGATGGTTTCTATAGTTTGTTGGTATTTCACTCTTACTCCCTAGGCTTCATAAATTACTTATATAGTCTCAACTTTTAACCATTTGTAATTGAAACCATAGAAGTAATTTATGAAACTTAAGGACCAAGAGTGAAATACTAGCAAATCACAAGGACAATCTCAGCAATTTACTCTAAAAAGTTGTTGAATCGGCAGCTAATCTACTTGTATTAGTTACCAAGGTATTGACTAATTTTTACCTATTTTTCCTACAAATGACTAGGCTAATTAAGTTGGTGATTAATTGACCAGCACGCAATAATTAACTATTCCTCCTTGAAGAACTTAAGAAAAAAATACGAAAAAAATACGCTAATGCAACTCCAAAATTGTTAACAAAACATTGTTTAAAATGATCACAATCTACGGATTAAAAAGCAATATCAAACAGGTGCATCTATATAAGAAAGCCATCAACATAACATTTATAGGTAGAATGATCCAAGAAACAAAAACGAAACACTAAGGTTCTAATACATGGTTTCTCAAAAGACCAACTAACATGGCTACAAAAAAGGTTGGATTTAGAGTGGTTTGTTACTAGTACTAATAATATCATCAACCAAAATAGGTCTCCATTTACATAGAAACAAGTCTAGTTTAGGTTTCCACTTTCTTGAAGTGAGGACTAATTAGTCCAGCAATCTCAAGAAACCCAACTTGATCCCTTTCTCCAAATATCTTCTTCAGCTTCTCATCACATACGATAACCCTCTTGTTTGTTGGATCCTGAAGTTGTAATAAAAACAACAAATTCAGCAAAACCCCTTGCTAAAGTTCAGAAATCATCACCATCAATATACTGTTTAAGGTTTCATATAGTATGCAATTCAACTGACGTAAACCATAACATAAAAAAATGTAACAAAAACCTTCCAACAGAGGCAATTGCAACATTTCACACTCATAAACTCCAAACTGAACTTAGAAACACATCACTTATTAATGATGATAAAACTTAATGTAATTAGTTCTGATGAAAATATAACCACAGTCTACGAGTATAAGCAAGCTAGGGTTTCATTTGATATGACAGTTTATAAAACTAAATTATGAGTGTTTGAAATTAAAGTGATAACTGTTTAGGGTTTCATATAGTATGTAATTCAATTGGAGCTTCAAGATTATAGCAATACAATAAAAATGTAACAGAAAGAAGCAATAGCAGCATTTCACACTCATAAAATCCTAAGTAAACTTCAAAATACATCATGAATCATGATTACCGAAGCTAAACCTTAACTTAGTTAATTCTTAAAAATAACATAGCCACAGTAAGGGTTTCATATGAGCAGTTTTATAAAATTGAATTACGAGGGTCTGAAATTGAAGAAATAACTACCTGAAGACCGTTTTCTTTGATGTGAGCCCAAATGACCTTAAGAACTTCGGTGCGGGGGATTTCGGTTCTTCCACCGAGGAACTCCTTCATCTCCGGCGAAACTGGACGCGGCTTCGAGAAGCCTCTAGGAGCTCTCTTCTTAGTCTCGGTGGCAGGTTCCGATGCGGTGGCGTAGGTAACTGGCGTTCGAAGTTTGGCGTGTGACAGTCGAATCGACCCCGGTTGAACAAACATCAAAGACGACGACGGAGATTTGAGCAGAGACGGCGTTCCGGTGGCAGAGAGAAACCCTAAAGGCATAGGTATGGCCATTTCCGGTGAAGATTGATTGCGTTGGGGGCTGTGTGTTATCAGATAAGAAGAGTGTGAGAAGAGAAATGGGGGTTTTAATTTAGGTATTACTATTACTGTTACTAGAAGTTGAGGATAAATTCACCGTTGGATCCTGCTGCAACGAATCTAGGAAACTTAAAGTGAATATGATAAAAAGCAAAAATAATCTCTTTGTTTTCAGTTTTTTATCATCACCTATTTCCATTTCTCAGTTAATTCAAGAATTTGCGTTAGCCCAATAACTACACTAACAAACTTTTCTCATTTCTCTCAATTACCCAAGACATATCTCTCAATTATACTCGTCTCTTTGTGGTGCGCGTATATAATGTATATATGTGTGGGCCTTCAAAGGGCAAAAGTAAAATTGCACTAGTTGAACGCTATTTATGACGTTAAAAGCGTTGGGTTGACGGTTAATCAGGCATCATGAGCCGGGGGTCTCTTTCGGAGCAGCATCTCTATTCCTATGGGTAGAGGTAAGACTTGTCTTCATCTTACCCTCCTCAAACTATACCTTTAGGTTAGATATACTGAGTATGATGATGATGATGATATCTCTCAATTAGCCGTTTAGAGCCCCCCTGCAACATATTAATTCACAAAAATTCATAAAGAGCATATACAACATTCCCCTAATTCATGGACGCTTGTTGTTGAACACCATGCCGTTCCGAGCCTTCAAAATGCATCATAGCGACATTAGGATAATTACATGAACCACTTCACGTTGTTCTGTCCTTGCTTAAATATGAGAATGCAAATATCGGTTGTATATCACACTAACGGCCAACCGCTTACAAACTGCCAGACCACCATGGACACGTAGCACGAAGCGAATATGTACAAGGCAACTTCGTGACATTCATTGCATACACCTCTCTTTTCCAGACATCAGTAGGAACCCGGCTCATATGTGCACGCCATACGAAAAAATGTTTATCTTCAAAGGAACCCATTTAGGCAAATACATCCTCTTGATCCCTTCTTCCGGTACACATGTGCCTGAGTGACCTCACATTGATGGTTTTTGTTCAGAGACAATTTCGGTTTGAAACTGCGTGATTGGTTTGTGTTAGATGGAATTGATTGTGCGAGTCCCTTGTTATTTTGGCATGATTGAATTTAGTATAATTAACATGATTGCGTGACTTCCGATGAAGAATCCGGCTAGAATTGCCGGAATTGTTGGTTTGTCGTTGATGGTAAGTATACTTCACTTTTGATTTTTGAAATTAAAAAAAAAAAAAAGAATAAGGAGGGAACTTGATAGGTCAAAGCGTGCCATAAAAAGATTTTCATGTTGCAAGTGACTAAGTGAGGTTTACAAGTTCAGCCCATTAATAGTTTTCATAAGTCTGTGCCCAACCAAATATTCTCAGCCATTTTGGGCCGGCTCATGAAGTTTAAAATCTTTGTTTATTCTTTTTTCTTTTAATGGCTTTTGGTCTATCACCATTACCGTTTACCAAGTTCAAGCTCACGTATGTCGGAATTTCATCTGTCTCAATTGTTTCACACTCAAGTCGACTCGAACCCAAAACTCCTAATACGTGAAGTAAAGAGGGCATCGTTGGACAATAAACCCATCAGCTGAAATCGTTGTTTATTCATTAGTAGAGTTTGGAAACATTCCTTCAGCATATTGCTGGGTGTTCTCGGCTTCTTCTTTGTTGTTCCTCCTCATACTCTTGATGTGCTTGAAGTTGTTCTTGTTTGGTTGGAATGTAGTAATCGACAACTAATCGTCACTCTCAAACAAAATTAATTGGTCATCGAGGGCAATCACTTATTCACTTGAGAAGACCAATTGGTTGCGGGGGTGGTGGTTGATAGTAACACAGTGAGAGTGAATAGTATAATAGAGTGGTTTTTGAGAAAAAACGAGGTTGATTGGTTGTTGAGGATGCAGGAATGATTGTTTAGAATGGGGAGGTAGCTGTTGAGAATAACCGGGAACGGGTTGAGAACGAGAGCTCGAACATGGTTAAGTCGAACGAACCTTAGGTTGGAATTTTTTTTTTTTAGGTGGAGACATTTTTCTCTGGATCCATTTTGGGTGTTTAAGAGAGTATTTAGAAGATGTAGAGAGAAATTGGTGAAATAAAATGGCTAAACGGTGTTGGTAATATTACCGCTCACCCTTTCCAACAGTCAAAAAAGTGGCTCGGGCTTTTCAAACCGATCGCAAAACCAAGATGGGAACCCGGGGCTATGCAGCGGTGTAGCATGCAAGCCCACGGGAACCCGCCCGTTACGTGATGTCGACACCGTCCGACCTTGTAACATATGTTTTTAGGGGGTGGGGTGTTCTTATCGTTTAGTCAATAAGATATTGTCACTTGAAAATTACTATAGACTACCCTCAACTATTTAGGTGGTGGTGTCACCCTTTTCAGTTACCTCACTCATTTTTATTCTTAATTACAAACATATTAGTTATTAACACAAAAACATTAACATTTATTAAAGAAACAAGCAAATTTGAAAATCATACAGCGGAAACTAAAGTAATTTTATACAACTCGAAGTAAAATTTGAACTAAGAACTTCAGATGATTCTTGAAAAATTACACACTCCAACATTTATAAAATATATGTCCCTGTCATTTTTACATATTAGCTTATAGTCGCAAGAAACTTGTTGATGCCTCAATACACCAATGTTCTACTTTTTAAATCATATCATTTCGATCTCACTTGTTGAGTGTACAAACATTTTGTTGGGCGAGTTCAAGCTTCAACTAAAAAACCATGCTAATGCGGACCCAAAAACTTCTTGTTTGTAAGAAGGCTTTGGCATTTTGTTTGACCACGAGTCAGGAATGGGCCAAAGCTACATCCTCTTCAACCGTTCACCTCCTGTGAGTCATTTTTGTTGAGAAGAGATCGGGGAGATTGTAATTTGGTGTAAATTTTTTTGTAAGAAAAGATTGTAAAACATTTGATGAGATTGATGAGTTACATATAGGATAATTTTTCAAACAAAAACGAGGTCAACAACTAGTTTCTAACCCCAATAGTCCTCTCCAGTGGCAGAATAAAGATAGCTTTGTAGCAACACCTTTTAATATTAGGTAAATACTTTTGTTAATCGAATTACATTACTGAATTATATGAAGAACATAAAATAAAAAATACAGATTTATAAGCAAAGCAACCCAAACAAAATTAGATGCGGTGACGGATAATTTCTGTTCAACAAAGTCCTTTAAAACAAATTTCAGGTCACCCTGATGAATCTCATTTGTCTTTAAGGGTACAACGAGCAGTAGTAATGTCAGAGTTTACCGAGCATATGAAATTATGCTTGAAACAAGAGCGTAGAACAATATGGTTGTAAAGAGGATTAGAGAGAATTGCAGAGTTTCGGTGTCTCAATTATGACTCGTGAGTCATGTATATATATATATATACTCTGGAAGGCTCACTTGAAGCACCCTGAATTCAATTGTCAATTTGAAAGAGCAAATTGAATTTGTTTACAAGAGCTAAAAATTTCAGGTCACAGTTTGAAACAACCATAGTAATTCAATCTAAAAGTTGTTGTTGCAAACCTGAAACAATCTAACAACTAGTCCAACCGTTAGTCGTTTCAAATGTTTGAGCTAGCTTAAACATCTCGGGTCAGCCCGAACTAAAACACTTTAGATTCAAATAAAAATTAAGTAAAGGCCACTTGCGGAAGTGCGCCATTACCAAAGACGATTTGCGGAAATACGCCATCATAAAGCTATCTTACGTCCATCACCCTTCACTTAGACTTTTTCCAATGTGCTTTACAGGCACATGTCGGTCATTGGGTGTGTTAGTTACATAAAAAGGCAATCCTATGACAACTTACATTTATAAACCAACAAATGCTTTATCTTTTCACCAACGTGGCACACACTTATTTTCACAGTTTTAAAGTTGCAACCACACAGCTTAGAGCATTGATATATCATTCGTCTTAGCTCCACTTTGGACTCACCTCCGTTTGTTTTGCTCCTCTCACATAGTAGAACACACACGTAATCAAAATAGTTAAGATTGCTACGAAAACAGATAGTAATTCTGGGTAAAAAATTAGTATAAACTCACTTTCCTAATAAAATTCCAATTAAAAAGCTTAGCATGTAGTAATATATACCATGGTAGAACCCACTCCGGCGGTGGTGTAGTCGTGGTAGAAACCATGTACCCGTGGTCACCCTTATTGAATATTGGAAATAAATTCTAACTAACGTCAACATGTAACTATTTAAGAATCGTATTGAATGAATGACTCATGATTGCGCTCAACTTCAATACCTTGGTATGGTAGTTTCAGTTTCATTGTAGATACCATCACTCGTCTTTTGTTTTGAGTGGAACCTAATCTCAACATCAAGTATGCACATTATAGGATTTGAACCCTCACCAACGAGGGATACACCACTTAGTCATGTACTCCTACTTAGGACAAGATCGAGACGTTGGTATTTAATTTTATGTCCATTTAAACTATTTACGGAATATAATAAGAAGGAAAAAAGTAATATAAAATAAGGATTAATAAATTAAAATATATGTATTACATGTTACATGCTGTCCACACTACACCGAAGACTAGACATAAATGATAAATGCAGCTCTTACTACTCCTGGACCAACAACCCCATAATTTGAAATGACAGTTAAAGAACATTATCAATAACTTCTACAATAAACTAACAAACCCCACCACAATTTATTTGTAATCAATTCACTTTTCACCACATAAAATAATTGTTGGAACTGGATCGAACGAACATACATAAAGTCACAACTCGCAATGTTTTTGGTACAATTCAGGTCACGTGTTAAACCTAAGTAATATTAAAAGATCACACCTTACGCCCTTACGGTGACTCCTAAATTAGATATTTATACTATAAAAACTTTTTTTAATAGCAAAACAAGAATGATATAAAGCAAAAAGCTAGATACAAACTAAAGACATTAAAAAGAAAAATTACATCAAAATCTTTAATCTATGACCGTAAATTTACCTTCATTTTTTTACCATAAAAACAATAAGATTTTAATGTTCTCAATTATCTTGTCCACCCCCATAAGCCGGCTGTTAAACGATTTTTCATTTCTTGCTTTCTAAATGCACCAAAGCATTGTTAAGAATATGTCATGCAACATTTTTTTGTAACTTACGAGAATGGTCAAGAGTTATGAATTTTAAGAATGTCGACCACTGAGACGACCAAATCTTTTTACGCTTTACACCATTGCACAATCCCAAACATTGTTGGCATGATAGCATCTATGTGAAATGTGATCTTCTGTTTCCGGATAAGAAGCACATATTGGACATAAGGGGTTGAGGTTTAAACCACAAGTACATAACTCAACCATGGATGGTAAACGACCCATACTAGCGTGCCACGCAAACGCGTTTAACTTGATCGGGACCCGTTTAGACCATGAGAAATCAAAATTATAAGAGGGAGGGACCTTGTTTCTATTAGACTACAAGCAATCCTACCGTGATGTCCGCCAACTCGCCTTCATCCCATCCCCATTGATCGGTGTTATCCGAGAGAGGAGTAAGAGGAATAACATCCAAACACTGGTTGATTAGTGTCATCTCTGATAGCTTCGAAGTAGGGACTCGTCATTCCCACGTAATTGAGAACGTGTTTGAATTTGAGTGGACTCGATCCTTTACTACACATACTTTATCGATCTTGTTATTTAATAGTCCGGGGATCGCTAAGGTGTTTGTTTTTTAGCCGTTGTCTCGCACAACTTGTCTTCTTGATCAATCTCTCACATACGCAATCCTTTCGTAACTTTGTCGGTCTTTCACCCTGGTCTCACTAAACTTTCTCACCGCAATAATTTACCAATTGATGTTATATTGCAGCTTCCATGTCGTCCACCCTTTTATACAAGTATGTGCACTAGATTAACTTCTCATTTCTTTTTACATTAGAAAGAAATGTAAAAAACAATATTTATATATTACATCAATGTACATAAAAATTATGTATCGATCAAACATATAAAACTTACTAAATTTGTATACAAACAAAAATAAGTATATGTATGTAGACTAAAATCTTGCAAAATATTAAAATCCATATTTAGTACCAGTGTGTAGTAAAATCCATTGAAATGAAAGGGTTGAAAGGTAGAGAGATATGACATATGAGCAAACACATGGTGAAGAATCTTTTCCAGATCGACATGTCACCAAACAATATTAAAGATTCAAACAAACAGCATATGACTATTATGTTAATTTCAACACAAATAATACATCTAGATTCAAATCTTCATAACGTGTTCTTTGTCACCATTCATTAAAACACCTACCACATCATCAGTAGGTGAAAAAAACAACAAATTAAGCCTCTGTTGTCATCTAAACATAAAACTTAAATCTATGGAGACTAATCTAAAACAAACCTCCACTAATAGCTAGTTCCAAATTCAAGCAACTACCAAAAAACACCAATGCTTGTAACTCAAAATCCAACTTTATTTAAACCTTAGAATGTAAAACTTGTAAGGTGTGTGTTAGTCAAACTACCATTCACCCTATATAAACAATTTCATTTACTAGATTTCCTTCTTCCAAACCACATTTCCTAAATTACCCTCATGTGGCGGTTTCTCCAATGCCGCAACTTTAGCGCGATGAGCAGCTTTTCCTCTTTCTGATCGAGAGAGTTCAGACATTTCGCTTACTGATCCAGATCTCAAGTCAGCAGGAGGGATAAAACAGTCATTTGACAAACCAGGGACATTAAATGCAACCTCTTCAATGGTCCAAACTTCTTCCATTCGGGTTTTGGTATGACTCATCGCCACCTCACCAAACCTAAAAAGGGTAACCACGGATCGACCCGAGTGAGCAACCATGATCCCGTCCACGGATCGGTAATCATCCATAAACGAATTTATGGTGGTTTCCCAATAAACGGCATCACCGGTGTTGGTTTGAATACGGGTCAAATGCGAATCCTCCATGTGAATAAGTAGACCCGTTTTTTGACTAAAAAACCCGAATAACACGTGTCTTATGATTTCAGCTGGACCTTCACTCCTTGATTTTAATGTTTGTGGATCTGCACTTTGTTTTAATATAAAGCAATCTTCACCGTTGATTCTTTTCTCACCGATGCACTTTGCATCAACAAACATACTTGCAGTCGTTCTTGGATCAAGACCCTGCGCGATCAACATACTTTTATTAAAAATAATAATAATGACCAATAATTACCACCTTAAATGCCCAAAAAAAACCTATAACTTCATAATAATTTTCTAAAAGCATCTTTTGCATTTATTAATCATTGAGCGAACAACGGTTTTCGTCCTTGAGTTTTGCAAGTCTTAACGGTTTATGTCCACCATTAACAGAAATCGTCCGTGACATTTCATGTTTTCACAAAAACCATCCCCGATGCTGAATTCCGTCCATTGTTATGCTAGTTCCCCCTCGGGTGAGGGGTTATTTCGTAACTTTTCCTCTTTAACTCGTCAGAGAACGCTTTCCATAAATTCGAGGGGGGATATTTAGCATCAGGCACAGTTTCTGTTAAAACATGAAACGTCTGGGATGGTTTCTGTTAAGGATGGAGTGAAACTGTTAATACCTGCAAATCTTAGGGATGAAAATTGTTAAGGGTGGACTGAAACTGTTAATAACCAGTTGTGACCTGAAGAGCGCGACGTAGTGGTCTAACAGGGCCTTTAGCAGTGTGAGCACCGAGCCAGGGTGTGTGTCTCCAAACAAGTTTACCGTTGCAACCAGCATGAACCTTGGTTCCACCAACGGCTAACTCAACATACCACATATCAGGGTTCATTTGCCACAAAACAAACCCACCACACTCACTGCCATTTGAACCATGCTTATTTTTAACCACCCGTGATGCGGTTTCAAATTCAGATGCAACCATCTTCACTTTTCCCATTGCATAAGCGTTTTTTATTGAACTTTGAAGCTTTTGGCCTCCAGATGCAGCTGTGTATTGTTGCAGTATGTATTGAGCAGACGAACTTTCCTATCAAAATTTAAAAAAAAAATACAATAAACATTAACAAACTATTATCACTTTCTGTATAATATTTTTTTTACCCTTTCACAATATCAAAATTCCTAGTAAAAAAGAATAAAGTTGGTTGTTTCACTACATAAGCAAAGTCAGGCATAATAAAAATATTTTTTCCATTTTTTATTCAATGAAAAAGACTGTGTGTATAAGTAACTTGAAATTTTTTATTTATAATGAGATGGGTAACTTAATATGATATAATGTTAATTGAGGAAGTTTAGAAGAATATGTATGAAATTTTAAATTTTAATCAAGATATATGTGAAATTAGTGCATATAATCCGAAAAGTATAAATATGGATTCTTGCAAATCTAGCTGCACAAGTAATTAAATAGCATGCCCACCATATCAAACAAAAAGGTCAACTTATGATTCTGAATATTTAAATATTTGCACTTTTTCAAATTCAAATTTGAAATAAATATATTGGTTTATTTGTTTCACAAATCAGCATAATGAAAATAAACTTTAGTATCAGACTATTAGCAGCAAGAATAATCAATTATGTGATCTAAAACATACTTAATAGTTTTTATAGTTTATAGTTTAAAAAAGTGTAACCATTAACACAATAGATAATTAAAAGTTAAACATGATATCATGTTACCACAACATAGACGGGTAAAGCAGCACTGAAACAAAATTATCTTGATCCTATAAAGTACAAGTAAAATATTACAGCTTAAAAAATTGCTTCAAAGATCTAAAAAAACGTATTTCTAAATTGTAAGAGAAAACAATATATATTTTTATAAAACAATTGGAATAAAACTTCACCGACATCCACAAATCCCATGTGCAAGTATTTTCTTTCTTGTGCATATTAGTTTAAAATATCAAACTTTAGTTTAAATAAAAACAGCACAAAAAATCCAGAGATATTGAAACAATCAATCGCTAATTCCAGGAATTAAATATGTTAATATCAGTGTTTGTTTAATTCAGGTATGAAAATGTGAAAATGAATAAAATCTAGCCCAGATCAAATCTTCCACTGTTCTACAGTAAACAGCTTCAAATCAGACCAATCAAATTATACAAATCCATATAAAAACACTATTTTAGGTGTAATTTTGTTACAACAACTTGATAATGACAATGGCGGAAAACGAAATCAACCAATAAACCTAGCAGAAAAACAACAACAAATAAATAAGAAAATAAAATAAAATGCTTACAATGGGTGTGTCTTTAATGCTCAAGTGAGGTATAGGGTCGCCGGAGCTAACATTCACCGGAGCAAGAGGCGCCGCCATAACTCCGAGCAAAAGCCTCAGATCAGACCTCTGTTTGTACGCCGTAGATGACGTCATGGATGGAGCCCCAGACAAATGTCCCTTCATCCAGTTTCCAATGCCCGACCCGACCCGTTTAGACCCCCCAATTTCCGAAACGGCCGGATCGGGTCCCTCAATCAGCGGCGCCAGCGTTTCCCCGTTCAAACTTCCGGATCTTCCGACCACCGGCGCAGAGTCTGGCACGTGTTTAGGTTTAAGCCGGAGAAGCCCCATCACCGACGAACCACTCCTCGCCGGGCTTTTGGCACGTGATCTCGCCGGCGATAAACCACGGACCAGATCAGTTCGTAGAGAGGTGAAAAACCCTTGTTTCTTTTCCATTCTGTTGCTCCTACAATCCTGATTACAACAATTTACGATGAAGACGTATAAGAGTTACAGATGAAGGGGTATTAACTTATGGAATCTAGAGGGGTAAATGATAAGGCATTTTCTTGGCATTGATTGAGGTTTATTAATGGCGTTTGTCTGTCAATTTGCAGAATGGAATTGGATGAAATAACTGTATGCGAAATGCACTGTTGAACTGCGAGAAGAATGGTGTTTTCTCAGAGTGAGCTTACTCACAGAATATTATTATTATTAGACTATGCGTAATGGTTGGGGCTTTTAAGGGGCTTTGAGTATGACGCGTCAGTGACACACAGGAGAGAGAATGGGTGATGGAAATGTGTGTAATGGTTGGGGCTTTGAAGGAGCTTTGAGTATGATGCGTTAATAATTGATTTTTTTATAATTTTCTTTTTATTTATATTATTATTAAAAGTAAAAAACATTTATAAAAAAAATAATTAAACAATACATAATTAA
>WOUH02000014.1:2650058-2670407 GCA_009936405.2 Stevia rebaudiana
TATATTTTATAATTTAAAATAGAATAAGAAGTATAAAAGAATTCAAATTGTTAATTTAATTAATTTAAATAATTAAAAAACTTTTAAAAAATTAAAAGAATGACACGTGACATTTAAGATAGCTCTTTTGTATAAGAAGTATAAACGGTTAAAAATTAATATACATAGGAGTAAAATTAGGACCTGAAAATAGAAAGTGATCTTTTTGGTACGTTGACGTTATCGGACGACTGAGAAGCGAAAGTTACCGAAGGTCCGTTGGACGGACAACGACGATTCTGCATTGATGGCAGTGAGTTCCGGTCCAGGTACCGTTCAATTTTCATCCCTTGATCGTACATTTCACCGCCTTTTGATTGCATTCATGATCAAGTTTTGTTTAATCAGAATAGTTTTCTCGTGTGTTATACTCTGATTAACAAGCTAAAGTTTGAACAAATTGCTATGAGCATATTTACTTACTTTTATAATTGCTTGTTTATCAATGTTTCCAGCATTCTACGTATGTTTCCTCTCAATTAACTCTTACAGGAATAGATTGGTGAAGGTAACTTTAGGTTGAATCAGAAACAGATTTGCTGTGCTGTACTTAAGACATCAATTAAAAATCTTCTTTTTATTTTATTTTATCGAAGACCTAATATGCAAATAGCTGATAGTTACACATAGCATTGTAATTACAAGGAATTAGTTAATGATGCCACTTAACACTTTGCTGTAAATCTGTAATCAATTATAGTTTGATATTCAAAGTTTGTAATAGGAGTCGTATCATTATCACTAAGGGGAGAAAAAGGATCTTCAAAACTGCATTATAATTTACAAATGCAATACATCATCTTATTCTTAGAGAAAAGTATATATGAGAGAAATTCACATAGAGATAATAAACAAGTTTATGAAGCTAACAACATATCATAGTATATGAGAAACTGATCTTTCTCCAGATTACTGTAACAGCACAAATACGGAAATATAAAGAAGCATATAAGTGCTAGAAATTTACAGCTTCAGATTCAAGTCAATCGCATGATGATCTGACGGTTGAGAAGCTGTTTGAGCTTCAAAATAAATTCCTCCAGGCCACTTTAACCCCAATTGTTGTTCTTCTTCCCCATCATAGGCCCGAACCAAGTTGACATCAATGGAACCATTATCACCAAACCGTGTGACAGTTGGTTCAGCATCTCGACTCGGTGTGTGATACACCGAGTGAGCTTGAATCACGAGCGGTTGGTTAACCCTGAAGTTAATCGCCAACGTAGTGGTGTTTGGTGACATGTATCTTCTAGCTGCATCTCTCTCCCTTTTGTGGGCATTTTGATGACCACCTAATGCTTGTGAACTGTAAAACTTTCTTTTGCAGAAATTGCATGTGTATACTTTCATGGGTTTTGATGCTGACTGGACACCTAGATTTTGACCCAAACTAAGATTCAACCACCCTTTGGTGTATTCATAACTTCTATCTTCTCTCGAATTCATCATAAATGTTGTTACCAGTTTACCTCCAAAGATTTTAATTAAAAATAAGATACCAAGAATATATCTGATAGATCCAAGGGGGAAACAAGTATAATGAGAAATAAGCTATATATATATATATATATATTTATATATACTGTTAACTGCTTTTCTCTTTCACACACACTTACACACATCTGCATACAGGAACTACTAGTGTCATATATTAAATGTCCCCACAAACTGATGCTTGATGTTGTTCCTTTCAAGTCCTTATATTCCCCCACTTTCTATGAAAGTGTGTAATGCATTTTCTCCATCGTGTTTGATAATAAACACATGGTTCTCTTTTAGAGTTACTAAAAATGTATAAAGCTGAAATTAAAAGCATCTTTCTAATTGTGGTCATGTCAAAAAATATTACATTATTTCTATTGTCTGCCATTGTTTTGCTTTTGTGTTCAAGAAACACAATCGCTTATGTTATCATTTTGCAATTGTGTAACTATTAATCACAAACTGTAATAAAAGTAACATTATTTCCATCTTTCTTGTTCTTTATTACAGTTTGCAATCTGGTAACTTATATTTTCTTGTTTATATTACTATGCCTTTATTTCTTAATTTTTCATGTGAATTTCTTGACATATTAACATGAGTTAGTTGTTGCTGATAATCAGCAAACAATGCTTTTGTAGTTTAGTTATTTGCCTATATCTGTCGGCAAGATATCCTGTTGCTATTTTCAAACAATAAGTCTTGTCTAGTAAGCACTGAACCAAATTAATATGAAACCCCACCATTAGTAAATTGATGTGTATACAATGGTGTATTAGTGAAAAGATATATGCCAGCAGTAGTAAATTATTTTTTCTCCATTTCTGCGAACTTTAAATTAGGCGCAAAATAGATACGAATTTACATTTTTTACTGATTTTACTAATCGACTTCATTTTAACTAAGTTCACTAAATGTAGCATTAATTCATGCTATGTCAGTCTCCACATTTGCAAAAGAAAATTAATATGAAAACCAATAAAAAACAGTTATTAACAAATTCTGAAAAATTAACTTCTTTAACAAATATACGTTTAGAAGTAGTTATAAATGTCACATCAGATGTCTAGTGGCGTACTGGCATATACATATACGTGAAAACAAAAAATAAATATAAGCAAAAACTTGGCGGGTGTATGATCTGTAATAAAATGCAACTTGTTTGCTAAAATGGCTAATAAAATGTATACTGCTTTCTATTTCATTTCTAGTCTAGGTTGGTTACCAAAAATTTGTTATTTCATGCAATTTGCTATGATAAAGATTACATGGGAAGTATGTTCTTATATAAAATTATAAATGTTGTTAGATGGAAGTGTCAGATATCCATAACTGTTCATTTTGGGAAGTTGAATGTCAAGAATTGGTAATGAAAAAATTATAATCTGATTCTAGTGGATACTGTGTGTATACATAAAGAGTACATTAAAAGCTTATCTTTTTTCATTATTTATAAAGCCATTACTGCATCTAACTTTCAAAAGTGGGTCCTGTAGTTAATCAATTAATCCTATTGGTCATATCTTAGAGGATAATTATAAATTTTTCTTTCTAAGGTTAGTTGGGGGTCACACACATCATATTATGTTTGAGTAACATACTGTTGTCAACTTCAGTTGCTTTGTAGTTTAGTGTTTTTTTAAGTCCATATAACTTTAGACAATTTTCAAAAGTGTTGCAGATTCTTCGTATAATCAATTATTTAGTCGGCTTTATTTCCAAATCAACTTAACAACTAAGAGTAACATTTATAATAAGTTTCTTGAATTATTAAACGACAACAGGAGACAGTCTTGTATCTGGTGTCTAAGATCATCAGTCAGGTGTGTTGAACGTATCGATAATTCCAAGTTTTGTCAATTAGGTACTGAACAAAAATCATGGAACCCGCTATCTTTCATATTATTGGTTAGAAAACTATGATCTTTTATTTCTATTTTGCTAATGCTATAGTACTCGTATACTAATGGTAATTTGGTCATTTTACATGGATTTAACTGGAAAGTTAACGCCCGTTAGTGTAGAGGACATAATCTTGTTAGGACAAAAGGATGTTTAGCTTGATTTTTTAAGATAAAGGACGATGAAACCTGCGATTTCACATAAACGTAAAGGACTTTTTTTTTTTTTTTTTTTTTGTAATTTGTTTTTATTTTTTAAGTGGGATGTATGGTATTCCTGTCACAAATTATAGGCAACAATTTTCCACATGTTCTAAAAAAATTTGATGATTCTTTTTATTTTTTATTTCCTTATTAAACTTTTGATGCAATTTTGGGCATTGATTTTGAATAGTGAATTAGCAATACAATTAGCAAGCTGATGTAGTGCTTTTGTTTACAAACAAGAATAAAGTTTATACAAGTGGATGTTGTTTGTATACAGGAGTCCATTGAAAGCGACTTTAATCTTATCCTACTTTTTAATAAAATTATTAAAAGAAGTATTTGTTTTCTAATGCTCCAGCTATCTAATGGACCTGATGTATCTTACTAAAACGGGCCCTGTTTAAATCTCTTCATTCATTCTTCATGTTGAATGGTCATATAGCTCAAAGGAGAACCTATGATAGGGACTATTCTGTTATTTTTTGTTTTCTAATATTAATTAAATGTTGGGTTGTGCTTACACAAAATACCTATAACAACATTTAAATGTTTAGACGTTAGATGTTTGTTTGGGCGGATTTTAAGGTTAATATGGTTTATTTTTTTAACTTGTCCAAATTCAGATTTAATAAAGAAAAAGGTGAAAATTTATAATACTAAATACTTGATAGACAAATGAGATATACTAGCAACTTACACATGAGCTACAACTTGACAACAAAACTTTCATGATCATATTGAGAACCCTCATTATTTAGATTCTGATTATCAGTATAATTTTGTGAAATTTTCCCCTTTTTGAGAATTATTCAATTTTTTTTATAAAGAGACTGATGCTTACTAAAATGGAAAGCAACTATGGTATATGGTAGTTATCTAATTAATAAAAAACCTAAATAAATATCCTCACTAAGTGATGGTTGATGTTATTGATGGGACAAAACTGGTTGCTCCTTTCAACTTTCAAGCCACATATTTTTTTTTCTTCTAGTGACTAGTGCGTATTCTCAATCTCGCTTAAAGCACCAACTTTATATGGTCCTACTAATAGTAACTAAAATGTATAGAATTGGCAACCAACAAAGCTTTCCAATTATGATATTATCAGTCATCTTTTAAGTTGTTTCCGATCCGCACCTACTTGTAAGTTTTTTTTTTTTTTTTGACTTTTTACTGTATTCATGCGTTAATCTGTTTTTTTAGATTTGATGTTTAAATTTGGCAAAGCTTGTTATATGCTCATCATGTATGATGTATCTTATCTTTTCTATTCTGCAACTAGGTACCATCATATATAATGAGTCAATGGCCAATGATTTTGATTTTTTAATTTTTTTGTCTTTCATGCACGAATGATGTCTGTTTTTGAGACTTGATGTTTAGATATAACAAAGCTTGTTATATGTTCATCATGCTACTTGGTTTTCATACTTAAGGTAGGTTGTATTTGCTGTGTGTACTCATTAGTAAGTTATGTGACAGTTTTACTGATTTTTCAGTTAATTTTGAGAAATCATCTGGATCTTCGATTCTGTATCATTCCCTGAATCAAGGGTGCAGTATCAGTATTACAGGTACATCCATGACCCTTTTATTCTATTATCTATAATAATTTGGAACCATGTATACATAAAAAAATCTTTTCCATTTATAATTTTATACAAAAGTTTGATTTTAGAAAAGACGTTCCATTTCCAGCAAACTAATTGATGGTTCCTTTTTGTAATAAGTTTAACCCAAGTGTATCTCTCTCAAAATTTCCCTTTTATCACGTTTGAAAATTGACTAATTATAGTAGAAGTGGTTATGTTGACACATTTACTTATAAATGACACGAAACCGGTTATGTTCAATCTCTAACGGTAAGATAAATAATATATAATTTATAAGGAAACAAGTCGAATCTATTATCTACCACGGCCAGTGTGTAATTGTAATATGTAAACCCCCCTGAACATTTTGTTTTCTACTGATTGGATTATTTCTGGGAATAATATAATTACAATATTTTATATTTATAGAAGAAAAAAAACAAAAAAAGAAATGTGTTCCAGGTCCATTTTTTATCCAAACCGAACGTGTCCACTTTGATGAGATTATGTTTTTGGCCAATCATTAAGGTGGATGAAATGTTGATGATAAGGTGAGAATCCAACAAAACCTCTTGAACCATATAAATTTTTAATTGAGTCTTTTGAGTTAGAAAGTCAATGCTTCAATCCGATTCATAAAGTTCCTTTGGCGAGTTAACAAATAACTAATAACCGATAACATCATCCTCCACTAAATTCCATAATGGAAACTTTCACCTAAGTGATATCAAATCAACAGACTGATAGTGGGTGTTAATGCATCTCTTGATGGCAACTTGTCGACAAACATGTTTTTATCTAAAGTTAGCAACCCACTTGGAGGGAAAGTGCCATTTTCAGGGGTTTTAATTTTATACAATAATGGTGCAGAATATTAAACTACAGGTTGCTTTTTAGTTAGGTCAGATTTTTTAGGACCATTTATGTTATTGTAAGTGGTTGGTTGGTTAAAGAAGTGGACTGAGTTGAGTTCCAACAAGTGTTTAAGATTCTCGTGTTTTTAAGATACTCATCATGTAGTCTGGTTTAGTCTCACCTCAATCTAAGGGACACTTTATCATGGACCAGGTGGTGGTGCAATTGCAATGCAAGTATACTCCTTTCGGTTTGTGGACTTGGTCGGGCCCATGGGTGTGTAGTGGTCCAAAACATATTTTAATGAATAAATGAAAATTCTTTATATTGTATTAACCTTATTTTTTCTTTAATTACCACTGAAATAGAATTTATTTTAAAAATATATATGTTGTAACATATAAAATATTTAAAAAATTAGTCATAAACTTTAAAATTTCTTAGATTTTTACGACCATACAAATTGATCATAAAAAAAAAGATCTGTAATTTGTGTTCTTGTGGTTTTACTCAAATCGTCAGGTTGAGTCCTTAGGTATCAATTTCACTAGATGAGGCCATGTGGTTTCTTTTCCTCTTCCATTGAGTCTCTCTGAGTAACGACGTTGGCTTTTTCTTTTTCTGTTAGATCGTAAACCGGGGACGTTATGTAAAAGACATTTCATACCCAAACTCCCCCCTTATCAACTTTTGCATCCCTCACTAAACCCCAAGCTTCCAAAATACGCCCCTTGTCAAAATGGTGTAACATTCTTGCTTTGATGAGGTGTGTTGTTGCTTGCTTAGAGTGCTAATTTTGTAATAATACCATGAAGCTCCCAAACAACCCTTGCGTGTTTATGGAACTAAACATTTCTGGACAATATAATTGAAATTTTGGACGTTGATTTACTTAATTTTTATAATGAAACGGGTTTGATTAATGGAAGAAGATCCATCCTTTTAGAAACAAGACATGTGTGCTTACTTTTCCTTTGGCTACTTGTCAAGAAACTTTTGAGTTTTATTCGAATTTCTACTATCAAATATTGTTTAAAAGCTGTTTTCTTTTGTGTGACAACTATAGATGCCATGTGTCTACACATTATTTTTAGTTTTTGTTTTTTTCTCAAAAGAGTAACTGGATCAGGATCGGCCCATTGGTTATCAGGTTTTGTTAACCGCTTTTCAACATTCATGTTAATTGTTACGTGAATGCAAAAACTTAATGATTTTCGTGCATTACGTCTTTCTATCAAACTATAGTAGTACTATTATGTTTTATGTAAATCACGTTTTAAGCATCTATTGCTCTTTCTGTTTAATCATCTTGTTCAACACCTTGGATTAGTTAGTTTTATGAAATTTATTTAGTCACGTGTTCACCACATAAGGTTTTTATGTTTAGTAACATGTTATGCACTAATGTTGCTATTTATTATGCATTTTATGTTTAATTACTCGATTTAGTTACATGTGTTACTTTCTTGGTCTTCTTGAGCTTTATGATCATTTCTATTTCTGTCTTCCTGCTAACTTTTATATTGTATGTTATCTTGTTAGCATGTGTAAGAGAATGTGTACATGGATTGTAACATAGTCCTTATTCGTTTCATGCTCCCCGTCTCTTCTCTTGGTTTTTATTTAAAATTTATTGATAAATTACTTAGTACTATTGTTTTTGGAGCATGGCTTTTTTGGTTTTTATCATTCTATTCATTCTTTAATTTCTCATTTCCTCCTCCAATGTAAGCAAAAATGATCCAATGGTGTCTCTTATTTGTAAGATCTTTTTGAAAACACCGTCGTGTGACAATCTTGATCACCATTTTTTGCTTTTGATTCATCCTTATGAAACATTGTTTTCTACATAATTGCTACTAGAACTATTTTTCAAATTTTTTTTTGCTAACAGTTGTAAGAGAAATTGCATACATGTATTGAGTTAAAGTATGACATTAACACATTTTAGTTGAACTAGAGTTCTTTTATTTCCAATCACATGTTGAGCATCTATTGTTGTTTATGTTCTAGGTCTGATCACAGGTTCAACATCATGTCGTATGTTTCTGGATTAGTTAGTTTTATTTTACTTTATAATAGTCACGTGTTGTGTTTACAAAATCAGGTACCCAATTTTCAGAATATATAATAAAAATACTTTAACTACAATTTAGGCATATTAGTTGGAAGAAATCAACAGCACCTTAGCGTGTGGATGATGATGCATGTATCTTTTAGCCGGCCGGTCAAAGGGAGTTAAACCCGGACACCTTAACGTGATCTGATTTTCTTTATTTTTATACCTATATATTAATGTTTCATAGCATGTTTATAGTATATCACCAAATTAAATCTAAATATGTATAACTATAAAGTTTTGGTTTATTCCTGGGATAATTACAAAAGCTATATGATATGTGAATATATGAGAGTTTCATCTTTAACGGTTAGAGTTTAACCACAGAGATACTATGAGCTATCTAAGATTACCTTGTTAAAAGCTTAATCAAATTCTATCAAGTTTAACCACGTACTCCTAAGTCTAAAATTAAAGCTTGGGCTTGAGTCTTAGGGGCTGTTTGTTTAGCTTTGAATAGTCATCTCAATGGTTCAGATCTCTTATTGGTTTAACACTTAATGATTCAGAGTGTTTGTTTCGTGAGCAGATGTCTGAATGATTCAGACATTTGCCTCTGAATGGTTAAACATTATACTGAGTCTGAATGATTAAGACATTTGCCTCGGAATGGTTAAACATTATACTGAGTCTGAATGATTAAGTCCTCTTATCTGAATTGGACAGACATTTGCTTATGAACTGTTAAACATTATATTGGCTCTTAATGGTTCAAACCGCTTACTAGTTCAGCACTTAATGGTTCAGACTTCTTACTGCAGGTCAACACTTACCCATTCAGAAGTTGCCAAATAGCCTGTTAGTTTACATGCGAGGAATTTTATTAGGTCCTTTTGTATATATAGATCTAACTAGTTTTATCTTAAATAATAAAAGCAACAACTATTTACTATATATTTTTGAATAAATAATACAATTAAATATCAATAAATAACAAGTGAGGCCTAGATATATTGAGGTAGAAATACTGCTGATGAGCTGATCGTAATTTTTATACATAGGTCTCGAAGGAGACGATCTTAACTCTTTTGAATTAACCAGGTCGAATTCACAATTAAATGAGTCGACGTACGTAAGTCCTTAAATTTCACTCCAATTTAGAAATGAAATAAAGCGTTAAATTAGGTAAAAGGGAAAGGTTCATTGGGAAATCATAAAAAAAAGGAAAGTGAAGAACATTTGTGTACTGTTCATCTTTCGTACAAAAAAAAATCCAGTACAAAAAAATAATCCAACAAAAAAAAAATCTAGTACAAAAAAAAACAATTCAGTACAAAAGAAATAACTCAGTACAAAAAAAAAAAAAAATAATCCAGTACGAAAAAATTATACAGTATCAAAAAAATAATCCAGTGCAAAAGAAATTAACGGCACACAAGTGTTCTCTAGTTCTCTCATTTTTTATGTTTCCTCAATGAACACTTCTCTTAGGTAAAAAAGATTGTAAAATTATAGAGATGAGGTTGATATGGTATACGCTTAAACCGAAAGGATACATGCACCATGCATGATTTCTAAACCAAAATTTAAAACGTACTACGTTGTTCCTGGATCCTAACGCAACATCATACAACATGCTTCCGAGTTTAATGGAGCATTGAAACTTTACAGCTGGTTTAATTATCTTATTTAAAGCTTAATTAAAAGACACTTAATGTACTCCCAGAAACTTCAGTTTTGTGCTAACTGTTTCTTGCAAGCAATTACAATTCGATCATATGAGAACATGCACGTACCCTTCGCAACTGTCCCGTTCGTCCTACGTTATTCAGTCTATAAATACGACTATATATCCATGCATAAATATATAAAATAATAATCATCGGTTATAACAAATTAAAAGCTAATCAAGATTGATCAATAGTTATGGATGTAACTGCCGAATCTCCTCTTCTTGAGACACCACTTCCTCCTGAACCATCTGTTCAAAGAAACACAATACAAAATATAATCAGCCAAACATTCAAGAGTACGGCTAACTTAGCCAATCTTTTACCCACCGGTTCGGTTCTTACTTTTCATTTCCTTTCACCCATATTCACGAACGAGGGCGCGTGTGACTCTATGAGCCGCGGGTTGACCACTGCACTATTAGCTGTATGTGGTCTTTCGTGCTTTCTGTTGAGTTTCACTGACAGCTTTGCGTATCAAGATGGTAATATATGTTATGGGATTGCTACAATAAACGGGTTGTATATCATAGATGGGAATACAACTTTGCCACCGGAGCTTGCAGCTAAATACAGATTGAGATTTATAGATTTCATGCACGCGTTCATGTCGATTATGGTTTTTGCTGCTGTAGCTTTATTTGATGAAGATGTTGTCAACTGCTTTTATCCGTCACCTTCTGATGAAATCAAAGAGCTTCTTACGGCACTTCCTGTTGGATTTGGAGTTGTTTTTGGTATGTTGTTTGTCGTTTTTCCGACACAACGCCATGGAATTGGGTTTCCGGTTACTGCTACAGATTTGTTATGATCATTGTAGCATTTAGTTGCTACAATAAATATTAGTTGCTCAAAAAGCAATGACAACATATAATTTCAGCTTAAACAATTGTTACTAATTATCATATCAGCCGTAAATAAGAAAGTGTACGTGATCGTTTCTGTAGGCTGTACATGCATGGTCTTCTTTTTTATTACTTTCACACCTTCAGCCTAGTTTGCTGATTAATAACCTGTTGTACCTTTTAAATGTGATTAATGTAATAGTTAGTGGGATGTCATATTAATTAAGACATTTTTATGATACAAAAACTATAAAAAATGTTTAGTCATATATGGAATATCTTATATAAACGATAAATATCAACGTTACATTGAAATAGAAAATAAACAAACAGCAAGCTATTGGATAGATAACTAGGTCTTTTGAAAATTACATTTATAGATTTAAGGTCATAACAGTTATATGCATGACCAATTGGACTCGAATACGTAGCTCAAGCTTCAAGCGAAAGAAAACCAAAAGTCTCAAATACAAATGGTATCAGCATGTGCTTCTTGTTAAAACACACTTTTTCGTGCTTGGTCACTTTGCTTGAAGCTGTCTGAACCACTATTAAAGCATTACACCCAAGCCACACACTAAAATGCCAACGACTTCGCGAGAGTTTCGAAAGCGTCTACGAATAGTTCCAAATCAATTAAGTACCTCTCCTTAGATCTTAGGAGTATTTTAAAGTGTTTTTTAGTGTTTAGAATCGGAATCAGGCGTCAAAATCGAGTCGAGCCGTGAGTTGCCCTTTATAGGCTTAACAAGCCAAGCTTCGCGTATTGCAAGCTGGGCTCAAGCTTCCGGCGCATATCGCGAGCCTAAGGTTGGGTGGCGTGTTCTCGTTCTGTCATGTGTACACATGTGACGTAGCCAGGTGCTGCCACATGGCCACGAATGTTGACGCATGACAAGTGTCATGATTCTGGATCGAGGCGTAAACGATTAACTTGGTTCTCGCGTTTCCCCTTCGTTCGGATTCTGTTTTGTACACGATTTTTGCCTACGTTCATGATTTTTCGTGTTCTATATAAAACAATTGTAGGATCGGGTGCGGAATATATCTACCCGGATTTGTGAAAAATAAGCACATCAAGAACATAGAAAGTTATGAAGATGGTGAAGAACACAAACACGAATCTGAGATGATGTAATGTAAAAGACTAAAAGTATAAACAACATAATTAATTAGTCAAAATTCTATGGATTCAAGATGAAGAATCCATGGAGTTCTTGGGGGAGAGCTCACTCAAAATTACATGTTCACAACCTTACACACACTTACTCTCCAAAAGTGAAGAGTACCCCTTAAGTATGGTCCCATGTTCCAAAGCCCTAAAACAATTAATTACAACGATAATAATAATAAATAATAAACAATAAATCCAAATATTATTTGTTGCAATCTTCGGGTCTTCGGGTCATCTCGGGTCAACAGTGTTTTCATAATCTCGAGTCTTCAGTGGCCCGCACGGTGATTTGTTGCTCCCAAATCAACAAATACACAATACTTCATGTTTACGTTTCATCTATTCAAATTAACCGCCGGGTCTTGATTTTTCTAGACCCAACAACACTAAGCACACCTCCTAAAGATGTACTTAAACTTGGGGCTATGGAATGATCCTTCGATTGCGTGTATCTTTTGCATCGTTGATCGTTTTCATGCTTCGTGTTTTTTTTTTCATAACATTGTTTATTTCATAATAAGATCTGATTACATGGATAATGAAAAGATTACACAAGTACAAGGTCGGAATTGTTATCGGAATCAAAAATTGCCAGTTGTTATATGAATCACATGCATTTGCATAAGCAGTTGTTATATGGAGAATGCATGCTTTTGTAATGAACTAAAACCCCGTCCGCCTAGATCATCCCTTCCTAAACAAAAAAATGACAATTTTTTGTTCTAAGTCGTTGTCAATTTGTTCAAAAGATGTCGTTGCATCTAAAAGCGTCTACCAAACAATTTATCATTAAATAAGGGATTATCCCCAAAATAATGTACAACCAACCAATCATGTGCTTCTTCTCTCTATCGGCTTATATGTATTCTTTTCACGAATCAGACAAGAACTTTCTGCTTCGTCAGCCTCAACTACACGAACAACCGCCTCGAGGAAATTCATATTTGCTTCATCCGAAGACGAAGATGAAGACTTATGGAGTCTTCGGAGATTTTTTTTATGAAATAGAGTTGTTCAACGACTGTTGTATTTTAAATAATCAAATAGGTAACGTGGCCCGGTGATCAATGCATTTTAGGTACACATTTACAAATATTAATTATATCGTAAAAACAACGATATGTGTAATTGTGTACTAATGGATATTATTAACATCTTTTATGTTTTGTTGGTTAAAAGATAAAAACATGCTTAAAATAAATGATCTGTTAATCAGTTTAAATTAATCTGGGCTCAATCCATTCGAACCATGTTAAGTTACATGGTTAAGTTAATTTGAAATTTTGTTGAATCAGGAAGCAAAACGTGAGCTGCAAATGTCATGGACTCAAATATATTTTAAGTGGGCTTAGGAAAAGGCTATTGAATGGTGTACTCACATGGGCCCGAAGAAAGAACGCAAAAAGGAAAAGATTAAAATTTGTCACGAGTGCTAAAAAGGATTTTATTCATTCGACGGAGGTTTTTCTGGGGGTTGCCTTTTGGCACAAGTTTCGAGGCCAATTCCAACCAACGAAACGGTTTTGAAAGTTAGATTGCAAGACTAATTCGTTGATCATCTTCGGCTAACAGTCTTATTGTGATGAAATTTTAGGGTTAGTTTACATTTATTTGTATTGAGTTTTTGGTTGACATACTAAGGGATTCAATTACAAATTTGGTTGATTTAAAACGTTTGCTTTTGTTTAGATCTTATTGCATATCATTAGTTTTCGGTTTCTTGCATCGTTAATGATTTGTTAAAAAATGAAACATATACGAATCTATATTTTAAATAAGTGAAAAAGTTATTTCATTTAACATAAATTTTCAGTTAATTGTGATAAAAACAAGTTCATGAAATAACAATAAAGTTTTATAATTGTAAAATTTAAGTCAAATAAAGAATTAATATTTATTAATTATTAACAAATATTCATATATGTTTTATTTGCCTCAATCATTTTCAAAAAAATTAGATATTTTTTTAGCTTTAGGTGATTTAATTGGAATACTTAAAAAAATTGGTTACATTTCTATTAAGTTACCCCTAAAAATTTTTGTGGGGTTTAAAGTGTAAATGTGTAACTATAACTTAAATAAAAAAAAATTTAAAGTGACATAAGGAATCATGTTCGACGAGTAGTAGCAAATGGAAGAAAAGGTAGAAGACAAAAAGAACAAGGGCATTAGGGCTTGATTAGGCTCGATTTCACCATTATCTACTTGATTTGTCTCCAACAAATAAGGTAATCTTCTATTATTTATCTATTAATCATCATTGTTGAATGGTTAAAGTTGGGTTTGGACTTAAGTTTTTTAAATAACGAAATTAGAGTTGAAATTGGGTATTACTTAGGTCATAAACTCATATTATATTAATACAAGTAAGATTAGATTCTAGTAACCAAAATATATCTTAAAGGGACGTTGATTGTTTAGTGTAGCAGAAGACAGACAGAAAGAAAATACCTGTGATTGAGAGGAAGAACACATTGAGAGAAGTTGGTGTGTGATTTTTGGGGGAAGATGGAGGTGCCGAGAAATGGGGACGATGACGACGGAGAACGAACGGAGACGGAAGACGATATCATATTACGCCACCGGTAACAAAACCTTGCAGCCACAGGCGGTTGTGTGTTATGGCATATGGATAATCTGGCGCAAATGTTTTGAAAGATTAATATCTTCTATTAATATATTCTAAATTAGTGTATATAAAGTATTTCTTTGTACGTGCTTTCAGAATTTTGCAAGAACTCAATATAAGGTTTATGTTGTCGAATTTGCAGAAGATGAAATTGATTGATTGTATGTATTTATTTGTATGAAATTGATTGTTGGAATTTTGTTATGTGTATAATGTAAAGGATGAATTCAAAGATCTGAAAGGTCATAAGACAAAGTTATAGTTACAATTTCAGGTAGTCACATTTTCAAGTTCTTTTGATCTTTGTTTGTTAAAAACATGTATAGTTTTTTATATGTGAGATTTGGTTATTTGAACGAATGAAAAATAAATAAATAAATATTTAGTTTTTTTATTGTTTGACCGACCCGACCCGAATCACCTACCCAAACCACCGACCTCGACGCATATCCAGTGTTTTTTGACCCCCATATACTTTGGTTCAAACTCCGCACATATAGTTTAATTGGTTATACGGTTTTTCGGATTCAAATTTACATTTAATTAATCTATTTTTCTAGTTTTTAAAAAAGTGGTTAATCTTTTATTATCTGTATACATATGTTCCATGGAGATGGTTACAATACAATTGTTAATTTTTGTGATAAGCGTAGGAAGGACCTACATAGCGACATCTGTCAAAATTGTTTTAAAGACTAAATGGCATTTTGGGAAAATACAATCCGTCATTTTTTCAATTTTGTTTCAAAATTTAACAATGCGTATATCATGCAAGCGGTTACGTTACATATTTTCACTCGAATTAATTAATCTAATTTAGGCAATTTCGTGTTCGCATTTCTCTTATTTCCATCTGGATATAATCGCACGAATTCTTGAGTTCAAATTCATGCCAATCTATGAAACATGCCGAAACGTAGAATGGGGAATGCGTATTTCAACGGTTACGTTCTTTTTTTCTCAATCGATTTGTATTATCCGATTTACTCAATTTTTTGTTCAATTTTAAGAATCCAATTACGAATTTGTTTTCACCCTTTATTGTAGGTTACAAGTAATAAAAAAACAAACAGAACGTATAATCGTAAAAACTGGTACGTATTATTGCCATATTGAAATTACGTACCAATAAGTTGAAATTACGTTCCACACAAAAAAAAAAAAACGCTCCAATAATTTGTTGAAAAATACGCTCCAATAATTGTTGTGGCACACTAAACAGTCTCTGTTTCTGGTAATTCATCACAAGATCGAGATTTGTGGGTGCCAGGTAGTTTTGTTGATCTATGTTATTTGATGAGACTTAGTGATCGAACATTAAGAAGAATCTGGGAGAAGTTTCATTGTTTATTTTGATTGATTTAGTGAGCTAATTACAAAATCAGAAAGTCAAAGCTATTTGTATATTTGAGCCTAACAATAATTTTACGCTCCAATAATATTACACACCATTAATTTTACGAGATGAGTCACCATTAGGGACAAAAAATTACGCACCATCAGGGACAATAATTTTAAGGACAACAAATTACGTATCAAGAAAATAATTTTACGTTCTAAAATATAAAATTTACGTACCATAAGATAAGAACTACAGACAAACTGAGTATATTAATACGCACCATAGTTTAATTAATGGTGCGTATTTCATACCAATTCGTGATTTCAGTTTCATGCCAATTTACTTATCAGTGTTGGTTCGTAATTTTGGGGGGATTTTGAAAACAGGAAACCCAGTGATTTCGCGAATACGTTTCATAATCTCGCTGTTTGCCGACGGTTTGTAATTTTGTTAATAGGCAATATTACGTTGTTACCCTTTTCGCAACTTTAGCGTCTACAAAAATAAGTGAACGATATTTTTTTATTACGATTTTGCCACCGTGAATATCATGACCGTATAAAAACCTAGATCTACGGTCCAATTTCCTTCTTACTCTTCTCACCAAAAATACGTTTTTTACAATAACCACTCCCTATGCATAACAAAATGTTTGTAGATATCACTTTTATACAAACTAAAGAGAGACGCTTCCCAAAAATAGAAGTTGTTCCAATTATAACATCGTACATCATACTATCATATTCGCCTAATTTAGTAACCGTTTATTAAATCATTTACAACTACGCTAACAGAAGTAGCTTAAAAGAAAGCGTAGTAATCTGCTTTAATTTTTGCTTTCGGTTTCTTGCAAGCTATTTCAATTAAAGATAAGAACACCCTTCAGCAACTATCTCTTTTGTCATACTCAACACCAATTTTATTCAATCTATAAATACGTACAACAATTAATACAATAAAAAGAATACATTCATAGTATCAATTTAAATAAGCCAATCGATCAAGATTCAATAGTAAGTACGTTATGGAGATTAATGTCGAAAACGAAGAAGCTCCACTTCTTGAAACAACACTAGTTCTTCCAGAACCTGTTGAGAAAACCCTAATCCAAAAAGCAATCAGCCAAACATTCCAAAGTACGGCTCACTTAGCCAATCTTTTGCCCACCGGTTCGGTTCTTGCTTTTCAACTCCTCTCACCCATATTCACGAACCAGGGTGCGTGTGACCCTATGAGCCGCGGCTTGACCGCTGCACTTGTAACTCTATGTGGTCTTTCGTGTTTTCTTTTGAGTTTCACTGATAGCTTCAAGGATCGAGATGGTAATGTTTGTTACGGGTTTGCGACAATGAACGGGTTGTGTGTGATTGATGGGAATACAACTTTACCACCGGAGCTTGCAGCTAAATACAGATTGAGATTTATAGATTTCATGCACGCGTTCATGTCGATTATGGTTTTTGCTGCTGTAGCTTTATTTGATGAAGATGTTGTCAACTGCTTTTATCCGTCACCTTCTGATGAAATCAAAGAGCTTCTTACGGCACTTCCTGTTGGATTTGGAGTTGTTTTTGGTATGTTGTTTGTCGTTTTTCCGACACAACGCCATGGAATTGGGTTTCCGGTTACCACCAATTGAGTTATATATATGATCAGATTATAATACCACACACTACTTTTGATCGAAACATATTAAGAATTAGAATTTGGAAGATATCCGTATGTGTTCTAGTCATCACGCACGGCTTTTAATTAAAATGTATGAAATTATGATTGTTTTTCTTTAAGATTATGTGCAAGGTCTTCTAATTATATTATTTCCACACTTTATTGTACCCTTAAAATTATTGCTTAATTGATGTGAAAATTAGAACCAGTGGTAAGTTCAAAGACATTGATGATTATGAAAAAGGTGTCGGAAATGGTGGGTTTGAAACCGAGAGAAATAAGAAAGGATTTTAGTTCATCGTAATATGCACAAGAGGTTTGACGAATTTGAAACCGAGAGAAATAAGAAAGGATTTTAGTTCATCGTAATATGCACAAGAGGTTTGACGAACACCATAGATAACTTTGTTGAGCTTGCAGACGTGATTGGGAATGAAGTGAAGGATTAATGAAGCCCGACGGCAGCCATGTAAACATCATAAAAAAGTAATCAACGTTTAAAATTGTTCTAATTAAGTCACTCAAGCTTAATTAAAAAAAGTAATCAACTTTGAAGAGAAAGCATTATTTATAGGGAAAACTTCATAAAAAAATAATCAACTTTTAAGAGTGTTCTAATTAAGTCATTCAAACTTAATTTTGTTTCACTTTAGTCATTAAACTTTTATGGGTGTTTTAAATAATAGATATTTAACCTGCTATTCTGCTATTCAGGTTATATCTGAATTAATTGATAAAAAATAAATGAAAAACATAATCACGTAAGAGGAGTCGCAAAATCAATCATCGATTCACATACCAACCCTACCAGCGAAACCCACGACGAAACCTTACCGGCGACGAAACCCTACCGGCAACAACCATTACGTGCAACGTAACCCTACCGGTGACGACCATTATCCTACCACCATGAAGGACGAACACCGCGAAGAACTCTACCTGTGACTGCGACAAACACCACGAAGAACCCTACCAGCGACCACCACCATCTGCGACCGCATCATCAACAGTTCGTCATTGAACCCTACGATCTACAACCTTAAATAACCTTCAATGGTGAATTTTTCACAAGAAGAAAACCTTATTTTGGGACCAAGAGATGTCGGGTAGTAGGTATAGCTTATCATTAGTTCTATATGATTATGTTGATTATTGTATAACATGGATTACTCCTTTGAATAATCTGAGATGGAGGTAGTTTGAATGATATGAGATTACTCTACTAATGGTTTGTCTCATAGTTTGAATGAAATTTTTTGAATTATATTGTCAGGTGAACTTAGATGATGAAAATATTAGTGTGAACGATCCTTTCCTAAATCTACTTTGCTTTGAAAACAGTGATGAGGATGAAGATTGGAGTGAAAGTGAAAAAGATTATGAAAAAGATGTTGAGGATGAAGATTATGAGGATGAAGGTGTTGAGTATCCTTGTTATAATCCTAATATGGATTGGAAATTGGCAAAGCCCATAGTAGCTGTAACACCAACGATAGTACGGTAACTGGTCAACGCCTTAGTTGACAAAGTGTCATCGAAAGACGACGACTAAGGTATTTATAGTAATATAATATTAATATGATTAGTGTTAAAATATAACTAGGAAGTCACACGCGAAGTGCAGGTATGAAAACAGTACCAATCGCGTCTAACACGTGTTTTTCAGATTTTACGAGACAGTCGTAACGAGGCGCGAACCGAGGCAGAAAATATTTCAAAATACTTAAGTTTAAATAATATTAAAATCAGGAGAAACGAAACAATACTTAGTGTGCGAAAATGAAGAAATATATTAAATAGATTAAACACGCGGTATTAACGAGTTTCAAATTATTTAGTCACGAGATCAGTTTTATCCAACGAAACAAATATTCTGACGAGGTTTATATTATTCATGAAATACTTCAGTCTCAAGTATTAATGGCCTGTGACAAGTTAACGCGATACGCCATTTATACGCAATGTGTAATAAATAAAACATGAAGATATGTAATACCATGTTTTTAGATAAGGCATGACCTAGATGCTTATATTAATAAAAAGAAAACCCATGATACCTCGATAAATGTACCAAGATGATTTGACAAATCCCGAGCCTAAAATTTTATCTCACGATTATGTTCGTTGGAGAATTTAGAGTCAAATGAGTGTATGCCAAATTTGGGTATCAGCGACGGTTTAAAAGTTACACGCTTAACTATGAGTGTATGCCAAATTTGGGTATGAACGTAGGCGAAAACCGCGTGCGAAACAGAGTTCAAACGAATCGGGAAACGTCAAAACAAGTTAACCAGTCGCGCTGAAACTGATTAACCGAGGACGAATCATGCCACGACACTTGGCATAACACATGTCAAGAAATGGGGCTAGTAGGGGGCATGTGGCAGGCCTATTTTCGGACCCAAGGACAAGTGTCAACACACGCGATGAGTCACCAGGACACGTGTCGAAGCCACAACGGTTCGGCTGCCAGCACAACCCTCGCGCCATGCGCCATACGGTGCTGTGGTTCTGCTCGACATGCGTGGCAGACACAGATCTGCCTATAAATGGCAGCTTCGAGCAGCCATAAAATCTCACCCCCGTTTCATTACTCTGGCCCATTTTACGCTCAAATACCCCCTTAGACTCATAGTGGAAGACATTGGGTGTTCGGGAAACACCGGAAGGCTCTCGGGAAGCTATCGGTTCGCGTGTGAAGTCGGTGGTGCGGGAAATCCTTAGAGTGATAAGCAGAGGTTCTGGCCGTTTAAAGGTGAGTTCTATGAGCCCTTCATTTATGATTAATGTTTTTGGGCCTAGCATACTACTGTTATGTGTTATTGC